>JAYESA010000467.1:0-90000 GCA_036927795.1 Iris macrosiphon
ATAAAATATGCATCTGACATGTAATGTTTATTACGAGTGACAAAAAATAATTACATATGTATAATCTTAAAGTAGCTATGCTTCAACAGAAGAAAAAGCAATAATGAATTGTGTGTTTGAAGCATCAATATAAATTGTCTTCCCATATTTATATAAAACTAATTGAAGAGTGTTATTCTTGAAGGCTGGATCCTGCAGTTTATTCCTTGCAGATTCCTTAATGGCCTCTTTTTTTTTTTTTTTTTTTTTTTTTTTTTTTTTTTTTTTTTTTTTTTAATTCAAGGACCCTTATGTAGGATTGAGAATAGCTCAAGTAGGATTTAAGGAACCATATCTACGAGGTCTCCGGCTTAACCTTTCACCCGTGAGGTTCGGTGTTAGGGAAAATTTCTATGAAAACCTTCCAAAGATTTCTATGAAAACCAAGGACACCCCAAAACATATTAGGATACATGAAAATAGGTACCATGTATTGTCATGTCCTTACCGTGTCTTATCATATCCGTGTCCATACAGTATAGCAGTCAAAGGTCATGCCAAGGTAGCCATTATATATCTCATAAGATGGGCACCGTAAAAAAAAATGATTAAAGACTTTGATACAAAAAATGATTAAAGACTTTGATACATTCTATGGGACTCATAAGATGGGCACCGTAAAAAAAAAAAATGATTAAAGACTTTGATACATTCTATAGGGCTATTTGGATCGCGGTTGGTTTTCGAAAGTCTGAAAGTGTCATTGCTGTATCCCTACTTAGAAGTGCACTTGCAACAGTTCTGAGTTTCCAAAACATGTTTGGATACGGGGGGGGGGGGGGGGGGGGGGGGGGGGAGGAGTTGCAACACATTATGATTGGATGGGAAATGAAAGCACTTTCAACTGTTCGGATAGCAACCATACAAGTGATATGATAACCCATTCAAAGTTTGGTATGCTTACCACCAAACAGTCATAAACACTCATAAACAAAATACTGCCAATTTCTTTCTTGCAAAATAATCCCAACATCATAAGAAACCCAAAATAGATTCAACAGCAGCTTGGTATGATGAAGCTGTTCCAAAAAAATCCCAACTGATGAAAGCTGTTCCAAAATTTGCAAGAAAGAAATGGAAAGGGGAAATAAATGGGCGTAGTTAATGTTCTGTGAAAATAAAAAAATGAAAAGATCCGTCTTTACTAGATCTATCGAACAAAAAAGGATAAGATCTATGTGTAGATCTAACAAAATTAAAACATCTCTTCGTAGATCTAACAAAATGAAAATATCTATGTGTAGATCTTAACAAAAAATTCTTAGTGGAGAAGAATGGGTTCTCGGTGGAAGAATGTGGCGGGGGGAATTCGAAGGTGACCACAACTTTGGGGAGTTTCCCAGTGAAGAAGAATGTGTTGCAAGTAAGCCATACCCTCTTTTGGCCCGGAGTTGAGAAGCGGTTGTTGAGTGAATAATGGAGGGGACAAGACACTGTTTGGAGTCAGTGATTGGACATATACAATTGACTTGCAAGTGTATCCAAACACGTAAACTACATCATTCTCCACTAAATTTGCAAGGAAACTGCATTTAGGGCTCCACTTGCAGCAGAGTTACTGGCTACCAAACAGCCCCTAATATGTAATGTGATGGATTATGCATTGGACAATGCTATGCCTACAACCAAATGCTTACAACCTTCTTATAACGGCCACGTGACGGCTGTTCATTGGAGGAGGGGAGAGAGGTGGAATTCGGTGGCTGTTCGGCTGGCCGTCACGTGACATGAGCGCCACGTGACAGCCGTTCGTTGGGGAAGAGGTGAGACCTGGTGTAGCCTACATAGTAGCCACGTGGCAGCCGTTCGTTGGGGAAGAGGTGGGACCGGGTGTAGCCCACATAGCAGGGGGGTAGAGAGGGTTGTAAATATTTGGTAGTAAACTTAGCATTATTGTTATGCATTATGCTGGCTACGATGCAACAATTGCATTGAATCATACAGAAAAGACGAAGGTATTTCTTCGAATAACAAGATAGGATATCACAATTGGATAAAGGCAGGAACAGATCCACATGTACTGCTCTGGTGGTTGGCCTTCGGTGATTTTTTTATAGAAAGTATGTTTTAGTAGTATGCTTCATGTAATGTTTTAGAAAGTATGCTTCATGTAATGATTTAGGGAAAACAAATAGTTGCTTAGTAGTTTACAAATGATGTGTTAACCGTTTTAAAAATATGAAAACTTGTAGAGAACAATTGTAAAACATACTACTTTATTGTATGAAAGTAATATTATTTAATATAATATTATTTATATATACCCCCCTCTCCTCCTCTCCAAAAAAAGAAATCGATGGCGTTGTCCCCGAACCTCCTTATGATTGTGTCTCTCGTGAATTGTAATCCTGGATCCGCCACTTGATACAAGTGATATGAGTACTGCCATGGCATGGTCTAGTCCATCTGAAGATCTCAGGTAGTTCCCACAAAGTATCTTGTAAATGTGAGCTGATGTTAGCATCCTAATTGTAACTGTATCTGGGATTCCTTAAAATCTAGTGCACAAACAGAAATTTCAAAAAAATTACAAACTATTGAAACTTGTACTGTAATCTGGTTTATCCTTTCCTTTTGAACAGACCATTGTGTGTCACTCTTAACTAGCTGAACACCTGATCATTTTGACTAATTGGATTGCTCATTATTTTCAGGCTGCGAGCATGAACTTTGTGTAAAATGTGCGCTCTACCTATGCTCAACAAGCAACATGACTACCCAAGTAGATGGCCCACCAGGTTCAATTCCGTGTCCTCTTTGCAGAAAAGGGATCGTCTCTTTTGTGAAGTTAGCGCATAGTTCACAGGAGGCCAAGATAAACCAATTCCAGAGACTACACACCAATAAACATGGTCCACAACCACCAGAAAGGACTTGCAGATCTGAGCTGTTTAAGAGTTGTGCAGAAGCAGATTCTGGTTTAAGTGACAATGGATAGTCTTCCTGATACAAAGAAATACAAATGCCAGCATATGATTTCTTATTGGTTGTGTACATACATTTATATACCTTGGGTTTGTAATTTAGTCTCTCGGACACCTGATTAGAGTTGAATCACAGGCTTGCTAATAGAAATTTAGTGTTGCAATTGGGATTGATGTCAATATACTTGAATTATTGTTATAAAATGTGCCGTTTCAATGGATGGATCATTGTGTTGTTCATATAACTTTCTTTTGAAAGAGTATATAGTTTATAGCTGCAAAAGTCCACTGAGATGTTGTCAAAGTTAATTGTCTGCAGCTCTTCTTCTATTCCAAAAAAAGAAAAAGCGAACTCCTAGTATCAGTATATGCAGCTGAAGCAAACTAAACTGAATATTGGTGTGAAAAAAAGTAACTTTTATGGCAACCTATTGGTTTGAAGTAATAAGTTGCTATAGCTTCAGGTATCCATCAGTAGCATCGCTTCATCGGAAGCCTGAATAAAACTAGGAGACATTTCAAGATATGCATATTATCAAGATCTTCTGTAGTGATCTTCACCATCTTCTTACTGTTGCATCTGTCTTGGTGTTCAACCTCCTCTTTGGTTTTTTTTGTAAACTTCTTGCGTGCATGCACTGACAGATCACTGTCTTGATTACACCAAAGCATCTCTTGATCTTCAATTAACGGAGCTTCCAACTCTATTACTCCTACTTACTTGACAAATCTTGTCTATATGGTTAGTTGGTTACTAGTAGAGGCATTCAAGGAGTTCATAATGTCTTTTTAGTACTGAACATATGTACTTGATCAACTTTGGCACATTTATGAAGTATTGTAAAGGTTGAGCTCTCTCTCTCTCTCTCTCTCTCTCTCTCTCTCTCTCTGAATGTACCTTCCAGAGTAGGAGTTACCCTGTTTTATGCATTCAAGATGTAAGAAAGAAGCCTCCTAAAAAATAAATCATGCTGTGATTTTGAAGCCGGAAGCAAACTTAAACTACATTTCCTGATATAATTGTCATGATTATTGCATTTTTTTTTTTGCCTCACATTGAATTTGTAGAAATATTTGCCTCAAACCCATTCGGAACTCCTACCTTCTGCTGCCAAAATTTTTCAGGTGCATGTAAATGGACAGGGCTGCACGATACATTTAATTGGTCTGCGAAGGCCGAAGCACTTCAGAAACAAGAGGATTTAGCATTTGTGGTTGGAATAATGATTTACCTTAAGCTCTTTAGATTGCAATTCTTTTTTTTCAAATGGCTTCTAGAGTCAAACAGATAATTGCTTTTTGATGATAGTTTGTTACTTCGTTTCATACAATCAAATTACGACAATTTATTGTGGTTTCCTCAATTCTTACTACTTTACATCATTTGAGTCTGAAGCTTTATTTGTCACCAAGGGGGTGGCCCGACGATTGGGGTTAGTGAGGGTTACCTCGAATTTTTATTTGACATTTTAAACTCTCTTAACATAAAGAATTCATTGCGTATCATTTATACCATAGCTAGCTAAATGTGATGCCCCTGAACCTGGTGCAGTTTAATATTAGTACGAATCATGCAGATTATTTAGAAAAGAAAAACCATGACACATAAACATAGATATACTTAATACTTAGGAAAGTACTTGAAAAAAGAAGAAGGTATATTGTAGATTATTTCTCAGTCGTAAATTCAAATCTAGAACTAATTTCAACGTCAAATGGTTTTCTTTAGTGTATATCTTTTAGGATTGTGAATCTAAGCCCTTTAGTTGCAATTAGTCGTTCTGATTGTATTTGCCCTCTATGTATGGATATGTTTCCTAATGCGAATTTCCTCAGGCATACTATATTACACGTAAGGAATGATAAGATTTTGTTGTTGTGTTAGAACATAAACAAAGGAAACAAAAAGTGTGTTGTCTGCTCTGATGATCATCTCTCTTAGTGCCCATTATGTTAAAGTCGACCGAAAAAGTTTTGGTAGTGAATTGCAGCTTTTCATTATAGCAAGATGGATGACATGAAGTATTTTTCAAGATTCTCTACTTATCATGCCTGCTAAAAGGTTTACGTTAAAACTTAAAAGACAATCTTAGACATCCTTAGAAGCTTCAACAAGCATGAGTGTTTGAGCAAGGGTTTCCAACATGAGTTGAGGTATTTTTTTTCTTTAGATTTAGTACTAATTTTGTTAGGAAAACTTACTTGAATCCTTGGTGATGGTTTTTAAACAATTATTTTTCTCTTCTAGAAAACTGAAAGTAATGAAGATCATTGGTGAAGGAACAACTCTAATAACCCTTCAAATTATTTTTAGAATGATCTTTCTTTCAACTTATTTGAATTACTTCTTGTTCCTTTGCCTAAGGTCTCAATGACAAATATATTGAGTAATATGTCTAACTTAATGACCTTAGCTATTGTTTCTATTTTGTATTTTTTTGGTTTCATTTTCTTGTTATGCATATATTCTCTTGGAAATACTAAGAGTGAGATTTCTTTATTTAGAAAGACGGACAAACACAAATTGTTGCCATTTTGTGTGCATTGAATATTTTGATGGGTGGTCCCTCCATAAGTGAAGAGAAGAGTGTTGATGTTCTCAAGGTTCATTCACCTTGGAAAAATACTTTTGTCTTTTGGAGTTTCCAAGGTTAATGAACCTTGGATGAAACAATCTTGGAGGAGAAGCTTCTACCTCCCATGAAGTTATTGTTGGTGTTTTTCACTTGGCTTTGGAAGTTTTATTCCCACATTGAAAAACCACCAATGTGTATATCTCAATATATAGCTATGCTTAGTATTGATATATGCACATGGGGTGGAGGCCCATGTTGATTGACTTTTCCTAGAGGGTTTAAGTATGAACTCCATTATGTCAATCTTTGTTTATTCACCACCTTTGGAAAGTTTTTCTTAGGAGCTAAGCCCCGTAGGGATTTAGCGACTCGGACTTGGGCTCTTGCTCAAGGGTGCAAAGTGGCGTTTTGTTAACGCACTTTGCACTTAGCACGCCAGCATCGTCGCATGACGCTCGTGCGCTCTTTTTTATGCGCGAGTTACATGCACGGTTGCTTACTCGGACGCATGCTTCGTGGAGCCATGTGACCTGGTGTCCATGCGGTCAGGTGTCCATGCAGTCAGGTGTCCATGCGGAACAGGGGCCATGTGGTCAGGTGCGCATGCGGCTCGGTGCCCATGCAGCCAGGAGCCCATGCGGCTCGGTGCCTATGCGGCCTGTGGAGAGTCTGACATAGAGGAGACACGGCCTGCTTTCGGCGTTTGACAGCTTTGTCTGCCTCGTGTAGTACAGCGTGTCAGGCGACGCGAGCAGTTGCTTTCGGTGTTTAGCGGCACGCTCTGCCTCGTGTAGTGTAATGTGACTTGCGGCGCCGACAGCTCTGACATCCAAATTTGGGGGATCTGGTCGGTCAGCCCTTATGCGGCCTGGAGTTTCCTCAGGCGACATTGGTGCTGTTTTCTTCTATTTATATAGAGGGCCTCCTCTTTCATTTGAGGAAAGAGAATACAGATGGAAAACCGAGAACACCAGATCATATGCGGCCCAGAGTGTCTTTCTCTCATATGGTGTTTCCGAGTATTTTCGAAGGTGACTTTGAGCGTTCCAAAAGTTCTTTTGTGAACTTGCTGGTTCCTGGGGGCAGATTGTCTGTTCGACGAATCTTGCTTTGAGCAACAATGGTTTTGACCACCCCTGTAAGGAGCTTCTCTTCAGTTTTTCTTTGCTTCGTTCTTTCTCATTGTAGCATTTGTGAACGTAAAGAGAAAAATATTTTACTTGTTGCTTGCTGTTATCTCTATTTTTTTCGGAGCCAGTTTGTAACCTGTTCTTGGTTCGTGCTTCGTTGGAATCGAGAAATATCAGATGAGGAACTCTTGTGTGAATCTCTGATCTCGACGATAACTTGGGTTCCAGTAGAGAGCGGACCTTCGGGTCTCGCTAGCACCTCTGCTATGGCCCACGTTCTACCATCTTTGATCAGTCTCGGGACTAACAATTTCAAAGCAAGATCCGAAGAAAGATGTAGAACATTCGATCAAATCTTCTCGGCAACAAGTTTTCACAAACTTGAGAAGATTGACGGGATATACTTCGAACATTTGGATGAGGGAAGGAGTCCTTTGTCAAATGTTGAACGTGAGTTATCAAAACGTACCATTTCCCATAATGGAGGAGTTAGCGTTTGAAGGACGCACATTCCAGTTGGAAGGAAGATTAAAAGTTGACCAAGGATTGCAGAGTATGTGCATAACGAGACTTAACACATGACAGTTCTTGGCGGTTGGCAAGACTTGGCCGCATAGTATCTTGGATGCATGCATGACGAATGGAGGCTTATGCGCATGGCATAACTTGGCGCATGGAGGCTTTGCGCAGGAAGGTCACTGCTCTGGCAGGACTTGACGCATGGCTGGAATTGGAGCTTGAAAGCAGAGCCAATTCGAACCAATATAGCAAGATATAGCTAAAACTTGGTTTATTTGATTACTTAACTTGGTTGCTATAATTGTGCAGGTTGAGTTATCAAGCGTGGCTACTGACTGGTTGATAGACACTGGTGTATTCAGCCATGCATGCTCTGTGAAAGAGCTGTTCAACAAGGAAAAAAACTATCTAAGAAGGAGGTCTCTATGACAAACATGTGTCAAGCAGAAGATCTAGGGATCATGATTATGATTCTGAACTTTCGACTTGAGGAAGAGATTGCTCTTATTGAGTTGTGTCGCATATGACTAAGACATGTCCTTTTCAAAGATGTCTAAGTTCAGGAATATCTCCAAGATGTGGGGGTAAGGAGGTGGAGACTCATGATGGCTATATTCAGACATAGGTAGTCAGGAAGCCGTCTAGACGGATGACTACAAGTACAGATCCTATGGAGCTGGTGTGCTCAGATATCTGTGACTTCTACTCTCCACAAAGGACCGGGATAAAGTTTATCACTTCTTTCTTTGACGATTTCTCGAAAAAAGCGTCCGCGTATCTTCTCATAATCTAAGGATGAAGCGTTCGAAAACCTCAGTGACTTCAAGTCTGGAGCTGAGCGTCATATCGGTCTACAATTCAATAGACTCAGAAGTTTTTTTTACGAAGAGTATTATTCTTTGGATTCACATCGTTCAGCTTAGAACATGAAATTGACTATAGAACATGCATTGTTCTTTGGATTCGCATCGTTCATCTTGGAACATAGAATTAACTATGGAACATGCATCGTTCTTTGAATTTGCATCGTTCAGCTCGGAACATGGAATTGACTATGGAACATGTATCGTTCTTTGGATTCGCATCGTTCAGCTTAGAACATAGAATTGACTATGGAACGATATTTTCGTATTCTCCTAGTCCATTAAAGGTGTAGATAGGAAAGATGAGCAGTTAACAGTAATGATGACTTCTATATTGTTGGTCAAAGGGCCTTACCGATTGTCTGTGGGAGAATATTGCACTTACGGTCATGTTCCTAGTACCTTCGTCACTTCTGAGGTAACTCTGGTCCAAAGTCAGATCCACATGAAGATCGTTCGATTGTGGGGGTTTTCCAGGAGGACCGTATCAGCCAGAGTTGTTGGCACTTCTGTAGAAGAAGACGTAGTCCAGGAAGGAGTTGTCTTTTAAGAGACAAAATTTAAACCAAAACTCGAAGAGTAATAAACTAGAAGAGTCAGGTGGTCGAAGGAGCAAAAATGATCTTATCACCTATCATATGGAAGTTGTACCACTTACCAATGATGAGGTGATGAAGACCAGGGATTCAGTCTGCTGGAAGGAGGCAGTCCAAGAAGAGATTGACCCTATAACAACACTTGGGATGTTGATCAATCTGCCTGAAGGAGCTAAACCTATTAGATGCTTATATATCTTCAGTAGAAGAAAATAGAAGCAGCCAGAACAGTTGAGTTCAAGCATAGGCTTGTAGCCTAGGGGTTTTTTCAGATACCAGGGGATTAAGTTCTTAGGAACCTCGTTGAGGGTGTCATATATCAAGATGATGATTGCCGTAACTGCTATTCATAAGATGATTGTTTATCAGATGAAGAAAGACAGTCATAAAAGATTCACGGACAACAGTCATAATTATTTGTCATTCAGGTTTGAAGACAGTCTGCGGGTTGGTGATATCTCAAAAATGGCCTGAAGCAAATCCCAGGATGTGGCAGCAGAAGTTTGACAAGTCATCTAGTCAAAGTTGTCGCAGGATCAGCGAGACAGACATGTGTGTGTACACAGAGTTCGATGATAAAAAATAAATCATCTTTTGTATCTATGTGAACGACTAGGTAATTCCAGCTGTGGATATAGAAGTATCACTAGAACAAAGATGTCCTTTTGTCCAGACTGAGGACATGGGATTGCGGATATCATCCTTAAGGATATAAGATAATCTGGATGCTAGGGGGGCTTGCTCAGTCATAAGCGTTGTACATGAAGAGCTGATCACGTATTTTGGGTATCAGGGACGATACTCCTCAGGTATGACATGGAGATGAAGCCTAATCCAAGGGAAAGTATCAGACAGTTGGTGTACTCAAGCATCATCAGGTGCATGATTCAAGCTACGAGTACCACCTGGTCTGATATAGCTCTTGCTGTAGGGATGCTGAGTCAGTTCACGAGCAGTATGTGTGTTGTTGTACACTAAAAGCTGTGAAGAGAGTCGTCAGTATTCTCAAGTGGACTCAGTGGTATATCCTGCACTACAACATTTATCCAGATATGATAGAAGACTTCAGTGATGCCAGTTGGTGCTCAGGAAAGAAGAATAAAAGATCTACAGGAGGACGTAACTTCTCCAGGATGGTGTTGCTAGATCGTGGAAGTAGAAGAAGCAGTCTTTACTCTCAGAGTTCTATGCATTATCAGCTGCAGCATATTAAGCAGGATGGCTCTAGAATCTCTCAGGTGATCTTCCTATGGTTAGTACACAGATTTGAGTGATACCGACGTACTGTAAAAATTAGGAAGCTGCAGCAGTGGCATATATTCATCTCTTCAAAGGTCTGAAGAGAACTGTGTGGATAAAACGCATAACACTGAATGGGCGCAGCTACTTGGATCATTACAGTGGTTAATGTTCGGAGTCAGGTGATTCTGGCGGATCAGTTCATAATTGGCCAGTACAGAAAATTGAATGAGTGCAGCTAGCGTGGATTATTACAGTGGTTAATGTTCGGAGCCAGATGATTCTGGCAGATCCGTTCATAACAGGACAGTACATAACACTGAATGAGCGCAGCTAGCGTGGATCATTACAGTGGTTAAAGATCGGAGTCAGGTTAATCTGGCAGATCCGTTCATTATTGGGCTCAAGCGCCAGCTGATTGTAAAAACTATAAAGGAGCATAGTACTCCATGCTACCGTGGGGTGACACCACCATAAGGTACCTCGACAGGATAAATCCTCGGCTTTGGGCTATGTCACAGCGACAGTAGCACCGCATATAGTCAAAGTCAAGCACTATAAAGGAGCGTAGTACTCTATGTTACTGTAGGGTAACACCACTATGAGGTACCTCGACAGGGTAAAACCTCTGCTGCAGGCCATGTCACGGTGGCAGTAACACCGCACATAGTCAAGGACACAACAAATATGGGCTTAGGGGACCTCTGGTATTGCGTCTCTGCAATCCTACCATTTAGTTTTATGTTATTGGTTCAAATAGAAATCTACCAGGCATCTAGCTATTAGTTCAAGGGAGGACCATTGACCAGGAGAATATCAAGTACAATGGGTAGTCCTCAGGAACATTGTGGGATACGTACCCGGGGCCACTGTGGTCTACTATTTGTTCTTGATCAGAACATTTCCTGTAGGAGGATGGCTTTAACGCCTTAATGAGTTCTAGGGCGGAGTGAATGTCCGGCGTGCTTTACATGAAGCACAAGTAGTTTCAACACTACAAGGGGCTTGTATCCCATGCTACAATGGCGTGATACCACATGAAGGAGTGAACCTCGGCTTCAAACCATGTCACAACGACGGTAGCACCGCACATAGGTAGGTAGCCTAATGCTGAAAATAGATAGAGAGTGGTAGTACAATACTACAAAGAGGCATATGACCTCATTCTACAGTGGGTGACACCACATGAGGTAGTGAACCTCGGCTTCGAGCTATGTCACAGCGGCGTAGCACTGCACGAAAGCGTAAGGCTTCATGCTATGAGGTAGTACAACACTACTAAGAGGCCTGTGACCTCATGCTACAGTGGATGACACCACATGAGGAAGTGAACCTCAGCTTCAATCTATGTCACAACGGCGTAGCACCGCACAGGAGCGCAAGGCTCCTTGTTGTGTGTAGTAACATAACTACTAAGAGGCCCGTGTCCTTATGCTATAGTGGTATGACACCACAAGAGGGGGATCCTCGGCCTTGGACGGCCATGTCATGCGGTGTAGCACCACACAGAAGCGTAATGCTTCATGTCGGATAATAAACTCTCTATAGTGAAAGAACTCACCTAAGTGTATGGATAGAGATATAGGCCATCTCTTGAGGGAGAGTTTGTAGACGTCCAAGATACATACACTGAGACCAGGTCAGCACATGGCCTTTAACGTACGACCGAATAGCATAACTGAGGTCATTGTATGAGTGGGGAGAATAGAAGTTATGGTGCAGAATTCAAGGCCTAGTCCATTCTTGTATCGTACTGTTGTTTGACCCATGCGGGAAGATTCAAGTCATCGGTGACATCTATCCTAATGCATGATGGCAGTCACTGTGTGGAACGCTAAACCATATATTGTGATATATGTGGGGGATCGTTGGTATTTTTTACTTGGCTTTGGGAGTTTTAGTCCCACATTGGAAAATCACCAATGTGTATATCTCAATATATAGCTATGCTTAGTATTGGTATATGCACATGGGGTGGAGGCCCACGTGGGTTGACTTTTTCTAGAGGGTTTAAGTGTGAACTCCATTATGACAATCTTTGTTTAGTCACTACCTTTGGAAAGTTTCTCTTAGGAGCCAAGCCCCAAAGGGGCTTAGAGACTCGGACTCGAACTCGGACTTGGACTCGTGCTCAAGGGTGCAAAGTGGCACTTTATTGGCGCACTTTGCACTTAGAATGTCAGCATCGTCGTATGGCGCTTGTGTGCTCCTTTTATTCATGAGTTACATGCACGATTTCTTGCTCAGGCGCATGCTTCGTGGAGCACATGTGGCCTGGTGTCCATGCGGCCAAAGCCCATGCGTTCAGGTGCCCATGCGGCCAGGGGCCATACAGAGGTGCCCATGTGGACCAGGGGCCTGTGGTCAGGTGCGCATGTAGTTTTGTGCGTATGCGGCTCTGTGCCCATGCGGCCGGTTGCCATGTGGCCAGGTACACATGCGACTCGGTGCCCATGTGGTCAGGAGCGCATGTGGCTCGGTGCCCATGAGGCCTGTGGAGAGTCTGACGTGGAGGGGACAGGGCCTACTTTCGGTGTTTGGTGGCGCTATCTGCCTCGTGTAGTACAGCGTGTCAGGCGGCGCTAGCAGCTACTTTTGGCGTTTGGCGGCGCCGACGGCTCTTACACCCAGATTTGGGGGATCTGGTCGGTCAGCACTTATGCAACCTGGAGTTTCCTCAGATCGCATATGTGTTATTTTCTTCTATTTATATAGAGGACCTCCTCTTTCATTTGAGGAGAGAGAATACAGATGGAAAATCGAGAACACCAAATCATATGCGACCTAGAGTGTCTCCCTCTCATATGGTGTTTTCGAGTGTTTTCAAAGGTGACTTTGAGAGTTCCAGAAGTTCTTTTATGAACTTGTTGGTTCCTAGGGGCAAATTGTCTGTACGCCGAATCTTGCTTTGAGCAACGGTAGTTTTGACCACCCCAACAAGGAGCTTCTCTTCAGTTTTTTTTGCTTCATTCTTTCTCATTATAGCGTATGTGAACGTAAATAGAAGAACATTTTACTTGTTGCTTGTTATAATCTTTATTTTCTTCGGAGCCAGTTTGTAACATGTTCTTGGTTCGTGCTTCGTTGGAATTGAGAAATATCAGATGAGAAACTCTTGTGTGAATCTCTGATCTCGACGATAACTTGGGTTCCAGTAGAGAGCGAACCTTCGGGTCTGGTTAGCAGCTCTACTATGGCCCATGTTCTATCATCTTTGATCCGTCTCGGGACTAACAATTATATAAGGAGGATGATTGGGAGATGTTTGAGTGATAGTTCCTAGAGCTCCTTGTTTGTGGTATTTCTTTCGGGTGCTTCTTCACCAAAGTGTGTCCATACCTTTGTATGAGAGAAAAGAACTTTGTGAGCCTCTTGAGTGAATCCAAGAGAGTCATTGTAACTTGAAATCCTACTATTCATAGTGGAAAAAGAAAAAGAAAAAGAAAAAGAAAAGAACTATAGTTGTCGAAGGACGTAGGCACATTGCTGAATCACGTTATTTCTCTTGTGTTCTGTATTACTTTTGCAATCTATAGCTTCCGTATTCTGCGCGAGGACTCACTTGCAATCTATTGTTTCCGCATTCTGCGTGAGCGCTCAATTGCAATCTATTGCTTTTGCATTATGTGCGAAAGTCATCTCAATCCCAACATATTTGAATCTCTTATTCAATTTCTATAGGAATTTCAAATTTCTTCCACATCCTTCTAAGTTTATTTCTCGAGTACCATGACTTCCCATAATAATTATCTATTCTAAGTTGTTAATAATTGTACCAATAGTTACATGTTTCAAAAAAAAAAAAAAACTCTCTTCCTATCATTTTTTAAACAAAGTTGCTTTTTTAGTTATTTACTTTTTTTAGTTAGACATCTTGGGTTCTTATGGAAATTAATAATCAATTTTCCATTTGTAAGAATATATAGATAATTTGGTAAATTTAATTTGTTAGACTCCCCTCTCTAATAGACCCACATAACTACTCTTATTTTACTGTCATTTCAAATATATTTATTAACTCTTTGGATTTAGTAACTTTTCGTTGTGATCTTCTTCTTTTTAACTCGAGTGCCAATATATCTATTGTTAAGCGTGATAAGTCTGTTGATAATAGAAGTTATCTGAATGCGATCATGTGATTAAAGTTTCCTAATTTTACTAAGTGTGTTACATAACCTTAGAATATTATCTTCACTGATCCTTTGATGATAACATTACTTCAATTAGAAGGAAGTTATATACCTTTAGTAATTGATCAAGTTATTGTACATTTGCAATAATTTTGAAAATAGTAATTCTAAGATCAAATTTTCGAGGATTAAATCCTCGATTTGAATAGATCAAATCGGTTCCGGTGCCCCCGACCCCGTTCGATAAAAGTCAAACTTATACACAAGTTATCCATGATCATGGATGCATATGCAACTTAGCTTATAAAACATAACATGCATGATAACAAGAACTAAAATAAAGTAATATAATTCTCTACTTGTACAATAATTTTTTTACGATATCCAAATTCTCATTCAGTGTTATTCCGATTATAGACCCATTGTGCCCAAACCATTACGACTATTCTGTAGTACCATACCACATTCATACCCCAATCCAAGGATTTCCACACTTGTCTATTCAACGATCTAAACACTTTCTCCACCATTCTATTTTATTATAACAATAGTACAATATTCTATATGTCTATGTCAACGGTACCATATTTCATGTTTCTATATAGTAAGTTAACAATAATAATATTACTCTCTTTTATCTTGGTTATTTTACTTACCATTAATAGTCATATGGAATATAAAAACAAAGACTAAGATTTTTTTTATTTATTTAAGTGTGAAGGTAAAGGAGAATGATCAAAACCACCCACCATTTTACAAATTGTATTATGTCCTGATAACAAAGATCTATGCATGATTTCTTCACATGAATCCAAGTCCAACAATGCATTTCGAGGCAACAAACCAGTCCAATGCACCGTACGGAGCGGGTCATTACATAAATCATCATTCTACATATGATAACAATACTGGGAAGGAGGATCGATCAAGATCGAATTGAAAATTGCGTGAGGTAAATCTATTCTATGGGCTATTCTAGCTTAGAATAGAGCCAAAAGTATACTGCTCGGGCATATTTTTGTTCATATCAGTTTTGTAGTACCCCGCTCTTGCGGTGCTTTGACTGGAGACTAGACCAAGCCAGTCAGAATAGACATCATCTTGGAAAAAAAAATCGTGATTGATTGATCAAGACCATTTTCAATTCATGGATTTGTTCTGATGGCTTGAGTCCAAAAATACATAAATCATACTTGGCGAATGAACTCTATATAAGAGCTTCTTCTCATCCTTTTCATTATTGTTTTGTTGGACATTTTTTGCTGATTGGTTTTGATGAATGCTCTTTCGTGATATTTTTGATGAATGATTTCTTTGTTCGCTTTCATCAAATTTCGTATTTATTTCGAATCTTAAAAGAAAAAGAAAGGAGGAAAAGAAAGAAGTATACTGATCAATTATTGGTACAATTTCATGTGGATGCATAGGCGAGGCGTTATCGTTGCATTAGCTCATCTTTCTTTCGGATTTCTTCATTTTTGAGAGTGGCTTTGATTCAGCGATCATTTATCTTCACGTCTTAACAAAAGATCTCTTGTTTATTCCAATTGTACATTGCATCCCTACGATCAATGATACCATAACAATAAAAGATAAGTTAAAAGAGAAGAATTGTATGTTAGAATCATAGAACCATTGTTATACTTATTCAAGAAGAATGGTTGTATGTTCCTTTACTATAAATTGTAGAAAGAAATGTGTATAGAAAACCTCATATTGTTTTAAGTAAAATGATATGAAATAAAGAACAAATCCACAGCTCTATGGTCAGAAAGAAAGATAGACATAAATGTTTACTTGTTGTTTAACTGTTGTAATTGAAATATTTTTATATGATAGAAGTGTATATCATGTATCGGTCTCAGGCAATTTGTGCACAAGGTAGTCTCTCTACCAATTTTTTGGGCATTGAGAATCGTGTCGGCCTTGGAGAGAATGGGACATCTTGGGGCTTTTACGTCATCGCTAGTGTTTTAAAAATCAGACCGGTTGGTTCAACCGATTGAACCATGAACCGATAATTTTTTCGGTTCGGTTCAATATTGACCTACTATTTTTTTTCAAAAAAAGGTTGTAATGAATATTTTTATAAAAATTAGTGTCCATAAGGGGTTACACTTGGTCCACTTAGGTTAACCCAATGGTTGAACCGGTTTGACCCAACCCGGTGCCTTGTCCAAGTCGATCTTCGATGCGGTTTTTGAAACACTGTCTTCGCAATCAGAGGGATGTCATGTCTATTAGAGAGATGGACTTGTACATCCCAATTTTATGAAAAGTTACGTATGGACCATCTTGTAGTTTGGTCACATGCATATGATAAGATTATTGCAAGCCTAACAGTTGATATAGAGACAGACAATTATATATATATATATAGAGAATAAGGGAGGTGAGATGGCACCTCACTCCCAAAACAAGGGTGGCGGTGACGTGGCACAATTCCAACCACACATTTCATAATTGACAAATTGCACTTAACCCCCTCCCCTCGTTTGTGTGGTTGTGATTGTGCCACATCACCGCCACCCTTGTTTTGAGAGTGAGGTGCCACCTTACCTCCCTTATTCTCTCTCTCTCTCTCTCTCTCTCTCTCTCTCTCTCTATATATATATATATATATATATATATATATATATATATATATATATATATATATATATGAAAATTGTTCTAATATTTTTATGTTACAAGGATGGATGGTCGGCAGTGGATAAGAATAACTGCATAAGTAATATTTTTATTTTTTATGTTCCTTATTATGAATTGTTAAAAAGAACTAGATTAGTAGATAGACCACTTAATAATAGTAGCTAGCTTCACATGATTACTTTGTTAATTTTGGCGAGTTGGGTTAATTCAGTGTTTGCCAATGCATTTCAAATGTACTGATCCATATTTTCATAAGTATCGAGAGGCAGGAGGGTATTCAAAGGCGTTAGGAGCTTGTCCAATCTAGTGGAACCTTGTTCAACGTCTCAAAGGTTTCAGTTCTTAAGTTCAAGAGTTTTCTTTGAAGGTGTTTTATCTTTTATTTAGTAAAGGGATATGATGTATGAACATTATGGCTATTTTAAGTTCCAAAAAGATGTAAGCTAAGTTTGACATTTGAGTTGGCCAAAAAAGTCATTTTGTAATCATGTTTCATGTTAACAATAAAAGAAATAAATTTGTTCTTGTCTCATTGTTGTTATTTGGTTTTCTGCACTAAAGTTCCATCAATTCATTGTCTATTTAGTATGTTTTGTTATTGTGCAAGTTCACGTCTGGTACAACCACAACTTGTTTGTACAGTATCACGCTCAGTGGCGATTTTAGAGATCGGGCGGAGACAAGTTCCTTGTTTTCGAATTTGTCATTTTTTGTCGGATTCTCAACCAAAATAAATTTTGCTTGTTGGGTTAGGACCTAACTAGTGCTTCGTGCAAGTCTACTTTTGTGTTGAATTTCGTAGCCAATTGGAGATCGTGTCAATTTTATCGATAAAACTCAAAAGTGTTTAATGAGTGATGGTTTCTCGATCAAAACCAAAACCAAAACCAAAAATTAATCTAGCATGGAGTGATCCTAGTGAACAAAACCTAATTACTATATTTAAGAAAAACGACGAGAAAAATTTGAGACCTAACCTCCATTCGTGCAAGAAGTACTTGCCTATGCATGTGCGATGCGACCAATCGATCATATATGTAGTGCACATGCTCGTGTCCACCTCCAGGTCGGCCCAATGGAAAACTATCTCGCTCCTTCACCACGAGAGCTCACAAGTGAGTGTATGAAGAAGACAGGGAGAGAGTTCTTTGTTTTCTTGGAGAGAGAGAGAGAGAGAGATAGATTGAGTTATATATATATATATATATATATATATATATATATATATATATAAAATAGGATATGAGCCATATGTTCATATTCTACATAAGCCAATGCACATGTGGACCAATAAGAATATAGTGTACTAGTGCACGTGGATGCACATGGGATATAGGAATCCATGTGCATGACTCATATGGGAATATGAGCCTATAGCTCATATCCCGTTTACCATATATATATATATATATATATATATATATATATATGGGTAAACGGGATATGAGTCATATTGCTCATTTTTCTAAATGAGCCATGCACATGTGGACAAATAGGAATATAGTCTACTAGTGCACATGGGTGCATATGTCACGCCCCAGTCCCAAAATACGTAGGACTAGGAATACGTAACATGCCAGTTATGCATTCGACCAGACTCTGGTCCGATTCGAATACGTATAAGCTGTACTAAAATGGTCACTATCTATATAATCAAGTAAATATAAATATCTATGCCTCAATCCATAATGAACGGAATATACAAGAATGAGCTACATATGCTAAAGTCGGCCGCCAGTAACACATAAGCTCGAATAGACTCGAGAAAGGAATATGAGTCTATAAAACTAGGCTAAATCAGTAGATGAATAAACAAAATGAATAATAACCATGACTCCTGTCACTACCACATTTCTAGATTAGGGCATTATTGTAAATTGCCATGTTTAATTTATTGTGTAAATAAATATGTATGATAAGTTTATTAAATAAAATTGTTGGGTGTTCTTTCATGCATAGGTTAATGGGCTTGACCTAAAGACCCATTAGATTTGACCTTGTGACCAAACCCTAATTATTGTTTTAGCTTTTAATTAAACCCTAAATGAATTACTAAAACCCCTTATTAATTTAAGTTCTTCATGACAAATCATGAAGGGCAATTTAGACACTTGGCATTAGAAGCCCTAACCCTAACCCTAGTCCTATATAATGAGAGGGAGCCTCCCTCAAGCTTCTTCATTCATGAAAAAAAAACCCTAAACCTAGCCTCCACTTAGAAAACCATTCCCTTCCTCAAATTTCAGGAATTTATAGCCCTAGAAACCCATTTCCTTCTCCATCAAGAGAGATCTAGGAGCTTGGACCAAAGAGGCTTGAAGAAAGAGGAGCTACATTGGGAAACCATCTCCCAATAGGTGAGGATCCGAATTAAAATCCCATTTAATTCTGTTTTTAATTGTTGTTGGCCATTAGGAGTCCACCATTTGAATTAGGAATGGCTCCTTCGGTTTTTCCATGGAGTCCTAGTTGATTCTAGGGTTTTGGTATTTCAAATGATGGTTTTTCCCCAAATTCGTGAGCCCTAGTTATAGTGTCACGCCCCAGTCCCAAAAATACGTAGGACTAGGACACGTAAGCATGCCAGCCGCATGGATATGGCAACTCCAATATATGGAAACCAAATCCATACGTACGCTGAAATATGAATATCAAATCCACAAGTGGTATAAAACATATGTCACAAGTCACAGGGTATACTCTAGATCTCATCCACAGAAAATCAATATAAACAAATAACCAGTATCTATGAAACTAGATCTCAATAAGAAGTATCTAAGGATGATAGTTGGATGGAAACAAATCCACTACCAACTCGAATATAAGAGCAAATACAATATGAGTACAACACCAGAACACAATATAAGAATACCAGCTATCCATCACAGCTCGAAGAGAAGACATCATCGGATCACATGTAACCATCCAAATCTGCGCTCCTGCAAATACTCAAGAAAAGATACACCTGGCAGCGGACCAGGTCCTCAGAGGGACGTAACAAGATACAGAAAATACGAGCCAATTTGAATACAGTAAACATGCATATAATTTGAAAATAAATAAGTACGCTGTACAAGACAATCTATATGAATGCAATGAGGACAACTTTTCAACGTATGGGCAAGGGTAGGCTACTCGATCTACCTCACAACTCACACACACGTCAATGGACATCAGAAATCGACATACCGCGGGGGTAGCGACCAGCGAGACTCCAGAAATCGACATACCGCGGGGGTAGCGACCAGCGCGACACACGCCCGTAGTGCGAGCTATATACTACGGTTTACCAGAGTGGTTAAAAGCCCATACGCCTAATGATTGTCCTCTATGATACTAAGTGCCATGTGTGTGTCAAGATATCTAATACATGGTAATGACTGAAGGAAAACTACACATGCAAGAACTATACAGAAATGCAATAAATAAACATAAATATACTAAGCATGTAAAGTACTATAAACAATTTGGCAAGGTATCTTGCCTGGGGTCCTGCTGCTGGTATGAATCAGAGTCCAAGTCACAGTCCAAATAGCCTATGTATTACAAATTTATCACGTCAAAAGATAATTTATTTTAATTTATTTAATTCTGGAATAATTACTCTAAAATCCTATTTTAATCTTATTATTCTGATTTTTATGTTAATTCCTAAATTTTGTCCAAAGAAATTGAATTTTATCAACTCGAGACTCATGGCACGCAAATCGAGGCGATCTGTTGACCGAAAAGTCAACCGACACAAACTCAATTTTCATGCATGATTTCCTATAGATTTCAGCGTCAAAAACATGCTGGAATTTACGGCTCGTCCGAATTCAAATTCGTTTGGGAATTATGGCACATACAAATTTTGTATTGTGCACCGATGGTTAAATTCTAACCTAGAAGTTCTACAGAATTAACAGTATGTAAATACTTCGAAATAAATTCTGGGAAAAATATATGTCGATGATCTCGACATTAGCTTTCCGAAACTTTAAACGGTTCGTGATTCTGATTCCTGGTTCTCCCGGAATCGCGAAAACATCGAAACACGTCTATTTTCGTACATGCTGTGCTCTACGAATTTTCCAGAATTTAATACTAATAATTTAGAAAAACAATTTATATAATCAGAAATCTAACCTCATTATCGTTCTAACAAAAAAAACTGGAGCGCGTTTGGAGTCCGGAGCTAGGAGATATCGTCTTTTTAATTCGTCATAACTAGTAGAAAATGAGGCTGAATTTATGACGAATTTTGACTATTTTGGACGAAAAAGAGAGGAATTTGGGGAAGAAAAATATGAAGGATGAGGTATTTATAATGGTGGACACTACTTAATTAAATACGACTAGGATTGGTTAATTTGGATAGGATTATGTTGAATTTAAATAAGGATAGGATATGCATGAAGTTGATTTCCTAGTAGGTTCAGGATTTGAATTAATTTAAAATAGAGTTTGAATTTATCTCAATAATTTATAATCTTAAATATAATTAAAGATAATACAAATAATTTATAAAATCTTATTAATATCTATTAACACTAAATTAGCATCTATCTAATATTAAGACTATATATATCCAAATAAATCCTAAATAATTTTAAAATCTAAATAAATTTCTTAAAATTCTAAATAAATTACAAAAAATATAATTAAATATTTTAAACTAAAATAAATATTTGGTAGGAACGACGTGCAAGTATGGTCGTATAGTAAATCATAGAAGTCCTATAAATTTATGTTTTCTAAGTTTTATTTACCAAAAAATCTAGAAAAATCTCCAAAAATATAAAATAACCTAAAATATTTCTAAATGAATATTTATATAAGTAAATATACTAAAAAAAATTATTTTCTAATTAACTAAGAGAATACTCTATTTAAATTCAACATCTATAATAAATATAATAATTTAAAATATACACAATTACCTATTTTGGGTGAGGGAGTTTACAATCTACCCAACTTAAAATAATTTCGTCCTCGAAATTAAAATAAGACATAATTTGTTAAATCCCTCACATTCGTACATAAGGTATGTCAATCGCAATCTCTTCCAAAAATTTAAATAACAAAATCTATTCGAATCTATCGCGATCACTTCAAAATTAATATAACCACTGTTTAAATCAAAATTCAACCTGTCGTAATCTCTTCTCGATTTTTAAATAATCAACATCCAAATCTAACTCAAGTCTATATGACATCCCATATCAAAATTTATATCATAATTTTCAACTATCATAATCTTCTCTAGACTTTGAACAATAAACAATTCTAATCAAATCTTATTCCTATTCTTAACTTAAGAATTATGTACTATTCAAATATTTAAACTCAATTTACATCCTCAATATTTCAAATAGGTGACCCAACAATCAAAATTGAACTTTTAATTCAAATAATCAAATTGTAAAATTTAAATCTAATTCACCAGTTGTTCAAGTCTAAAATTCTATATTTATCCTCAAAATTTAAATCGATGATTCATCCTTCAATATTCAAAATTTAAATCAGGTGCTCAAAGTATAAATATTGGGTCCTCAATATCAAGATTTTTAAAATTCATTAAATCCTCATTATCTTAATCCTTCTTTTAAAATTCTCCACATTTAAAAGGACTTAATCTCTCAATCTAATCCTACTTGATCACAATCTAAAAGAATTCTCCTCAAGTTTAATAATGCAATTTCTACCCAACTTAGAATTTACCCATCTATCACATAAGACTCTTACACTTAAGAAAAATATTCCTCAATTTATTTTCTCATGTCATTCAATCCGCAAAACTTTAACACCAACTATATCATATGTGATATGCCCTTAATCAATTATGAAAGATAGTCACCAAATAATATGATTGGCCTATGGGGTATATCTTGTACTATCCGTGTATCACTTATATCCAAGCACGAGATTTCGTCTTTCCGAAACAAGGGAAGACGGAAAGCAACGGAAAAGAGTTCAAGGAGGGGTAATAGAATGGAAGTATGGGAATCAAAGCGTTTAAAGAATTCAAATGGGAATTGTCAAGACAGTTGTGGATTGAAATCTTAATTTGGTAATTTCCTATTCGCATGCTCACATCGGTGCAGTTATGTACTTGATATGATATGCTTTGTCGTATCTAGAGGGTAAGTATATTTGTCTACTGGTCCACTATACATCTCAATCCACGTAAAATACTATTGCAAAGGGCGAATCAAGCGCATTATGGCTAGCTAGACCATAATACACTGATTATGATTAGACAATTTGTATTAGTGTGGTTGATCAGGCCCCAATAACACATATGTCATGAACAAGCTCGATATAAGATTAAGCTTGCAAAAACTAGGCTATAATAGCAGCATAATTCAAGGTAGCACAGAAAATATAACGCTGGATTATGATGTGAGAAGTTACAAAATAATTCAAGTTCGCAAAAGCAAAAATAACATAAGCAATAATAATAAAAGACTCTACAATCTCTACAGTTATCATACAACCTCCTTATCTAAGTCGCTAGTCGACCAAATAGGGCAAGGACCTCTAAATTCTATGGTCTGAATAAACACTGTCGTTTTTTGCTAGCATGCGATAAATATCATTCGGTTATACTTCAATTAATAGGTCAAAAGACTATGTGATACTAGGTGTCAAACATTATGGTAATACTTCTAACTAACTCTAGTAGCGTCTATACTACCCTCACGTCCTCATAATACATCAAGGGGTAATAGTAAACCAATCTATTGATAAGGAATTCTAGGGTTCACTAGATATTCTAAACTTAGTGGTGTGTCTATATTCTCGTTGTATTCTTAATAGGTGTGCTACCATAATTATCATCCTAATAATAGGGGTTCCTATATTCTAGCAGAAGACTATTCTCAAAGAACTATTAGGGAAGTACATGAATCAAGCAGGATGCAATTATTCGAATAGAATAGAGAGGAGGAAGATGAATCATAGTCAATTGTGGATGAGATTCTATACTCTAGTCCTAGGTGCAGGCTTGTTCGGTACAGTAACGTAACCGAGACAATATGCTCTCGACCTGCATGGGCCACCACATATAGGAATATGCATTCTTGCATGGTTGCATCAATTACATACAATTTTGATTATGATTTTAGGGTTTTACGTTTGGGGATTTATGAGTTTTGTGTGGGATCTGATTTCCACACACTATGTGTTTGTTGTTATGCCCAGAAGGATGAATACCTATCTAATCTACTCTTTATTACCTAAATTGATGTATGACATATATATATATATATATATATATATATATATATATATATATATATATATATATATATATATATTTATGCATACGTATATAGATGTGTTGTGTGATTTTGGAAGAGAACTGTACAGTCGAATTCACTGTGGGGAAGTTCACTGTATAGTCGGGTCCCTGAGGCAGTGCCTGAGCACTGTGCACAGTCGGGTCCACTGTGTGTGATGTGGTGTTGTATTGTATTCAGCACAGTAAGTGCATCAGTGTTTGTGTCTGTAGGTGTGAGTGTCTCAATGACACTGACACTGTGGTTCATTGTATCCGTGTGGCTGGGGGTGTCGGTTTCTGTGTATCAGTGAGCTCCAGTTCACTGTGAGTGTGTGGTAGTTTTCAGTGAGTGTAGAGTGTTAAGGGTTTGAAGGTGCATTATGAATTGGGGGATAAGAGGGTGTAAACCCCCTCTCCCAAAATTAGGTTTACTTGGCTTATGTAGTGGAATTAGGTCTAGTTTGAACCCAATTAGAATTTAGAACACGGCATTTGATTAACTGTACATTATTTTATCGCGTAGCGCACCTTACCGTTGCTTCGTTAATTGGAGTAGTACACCGGCCATTGTCTGTCTACAAATTCCATAACCCTGTCCTAGACTTGACCACCACCTATTCTGACCTCTGTATAATTTAAAATCATACCTTCTGGTGCGACATTTTAGTCGCACAATAAACGTCGCGGACGTTATTTCGTAATTCTAGAATAAATTCCAACCCTGTACCCTTGTGCGTCCCAACCGAAATCGGGAACCCAATCTAGACCATTTTGTACCACCCGAATTTTATTAATTTTCTACACTGTATCCTCTACGCCCAGACGCTTGTGTCCGACCTAATTTTATTCGCAGGAACTCCTAATTAATTCCAGAACACCGTGCGCGGTAAATTTTAATAAATTAAATCTAATTTCTGCCTTGTGCAATTTTTCCAATTGTTGGGGGCCTTTATGCAAAAATGCGTGGAGATATCCCCATCATTGGACAATACGTGAAGAAACCCAATTTTCCCTTCACGTGGAGTTTTTCGTAAATTTTTGGGATGTGCAACGCGCAACATCGCCCCGTTATTTTCAATCTATCCTTGCATTTAAATAATGCAACTTTAGCCCTCCAAACACCCTCATGTGAGCCCAAGGCCCAATCCCTAGGAGTGTTGACCAAGCCCTAATCCTAGGTCAACCCCCAAACCTAAATCTTACATGTATAAATAATTCCTTCTCTTTTATTTTCCAAAAATCTCAAAACCCAAAAACCTAGAAATTCTATTCAGCCGACCCTTCCCCCAATCCCGCTCATCTTCTTCCTCCTCCCGATTTCTCCCTGGCCGGAGCTGACCCAACCTCGCCGGAGCCTCGGCCGGAGCAGCGTCTCCCCCTGTACACGCTCAGCCGAGCCGCCTCCCCGACCTCCATCTTCCCTCGTCTTTCTCCTCCCCTTCCGGCAGGATCCCCGACCCGCTGAACCGAGCAGCTGACCATCGCCGGAGGCCGCAGCCACCTCCTCCTCTCTCCTCCATCTGTATCATCTCTGACCCCTGTACTCTACTGTTATCGACGTCGATCGGAGTAGCCATGTCCGACCATCTTTCCCGCTGCACCTCGCTATACTCGACCGGCCAGCGGCTGTGCAGTCTCTCTCCACTCCGGCCAGCGGCTGTGCGAACTGCTTCGGCAGTGCAGCCTCTCCGCCGACCGGCCTGTGCATAGAGCTGACGTCGAGTCCTCTCGATTACAGCCGCCCCGTCACCGCTGCGACAACCCCGCAGAACTTCACCACCTCGCCACCCTCGCCTGAGCGGACCCTGACCCGCGGCACTGCACTTGCCGTTCTCCTCCGGCGCTCATCTGAACTCGCTGCTTAACCCCGACAGCAACCTCGGCCGCCTGAGGCGCCGCCCACACCACCACGAACTCCCTGACTTCCATCCCCTCCGCCCACGAGCAGACCCACCTCGACTTCCGGCCATCTCCTCCCCTCCGTCACTGTCCACCACGACGCAGCGCCAACACCTTCACCTCCCCTTCCGTGAACCCAAGCCCCCTTCCTACTCGACCACCTTCCTGGCCGGATCTCCCCTGGCCGGATTCTGGTGAACACCACCATCATCTACACCATCATCGCCCTCGTCATCATCGGCTTTATCATCACCGTTGTCAACATCGTCATCACCTCGTAGTCCTCGTCATCATTATCCTAGGCATCAGCATCAGTGTCCTTATCATCACCACTGTCCACGTCATCATTTGTCATCATCACCTCCTTATCATCGTCGTTATCATTATCGACATCATCAAACAACCTCATCACCATAAACCCTACCCACCCTCGTCATCACCATCTTCGTCATCTGCAATCATCATCGTCACCTCCTATTAGCTTCACAATCATCACCATTGGTATTACCATCATTACTTCCATCTTAACCCTCATCGTCATCACCATCACCATCGACACCGGCATCGTCATCATCCTCATCACTGTCATCATCCTCATTTCCCTAATCACCCTTGTCCTCGTGTTCATCCCGGACCCCTCACTCTTGCCAGACAACCCACAGCAGTCATCCTCGATTTCTGTACCTGCGCACGCTGACACCGAGGACTGATTGGATTGGTTCTATGCGATTTCCGGAGCTGGGTATTGGGACTACACAGCCGCTTGCCAGGCAAGTATACCTTGCCTTTGTTATACTGTTTAAATTCTGTACTTTAGATGCATGTTTATTATCTTAAATTGTGCGCGTCCGAGAGAGACTCGGGTGCAGTCAACGGATGCGTTGATGTTAGGATAGTGTCTAACCTAGTGTCTAGTGGACCCACCTAAAGTGTGGAGTTATTGGTATGACCCCCAGGCCTTGACATATTTTCGTACACGTGTTGTGAGTCTCATGTAGGGCACGGTCCTGCGTATGTGGTTGGCCATCTGTACGTGTAGGCGTGCGACGGATAGGGTATAACTGCTGATAGTGATGCATGTTAGAAGACTTAGCAGTTATTAGTAGGTGGAGCATAGACTGTCATGATACAATGGCCCGATCCTTGTCCTTGTTTGGTTGTAAGGATGGGCTACTGTTCTAGTGATAGACTATGACGCGTGTTGTGGATACAACATGCTTAGATCATTGGGCGGGGAGGACAACTTGTAGGCGTATGGGACACCCCACTTCCTTTACACTGATGCCACACTCGACGGAGTGATATGGACGATATATACTACACTGATGCCACACTCTTCGGGGTGATATGGACGATATATACTACACTGATGCCACACTCTTCGGGGTGATATGGACGTTATATTATACAGATGCCATGCTCTTCGGAGATGGACGTTATTACTGAGCACCCTCCTATGGGGGCATGTGTGGCATATATTAGCCAGTTGTCACGACTGGTGAATTACGTCAGCATATGTCTAGCCTACACTTTCCCATATACTCAAGTTGTCCTCAAAGTGCATTTCACTTAGATGGTTAGGTCACCCTTGAGTTTTCACAGTATTTACTTTATGGCATGTGTTTAAGTATTCTTGTTATGTCCCTCTGAGGACCTGGTTCTCTGCCAGGTGTATCTTTTCATGAGTATTGCAGGAGCGCGGATCCGGACTGGTTGCGTACGTTCCGAGGAGTTCTCTTCGAGCCTCGTGATTGTTAGAGGTTGTATTTATATTGTATGTATCTTGTTTATTCCTCATTCTAGTCCGGTAGTGGATTTGTTTCCATCCGACTACCCCCTTTAGGTGCTTTACATTGAGATCTAGTGCTGGTTATTGATTATGTCCTTATATATGATTCTGTGGATGAGATTAGATTATACCATATGATTTGTGATAGATTTATACCACTGTGGATATTGTTATTCATATTACAGCGTACGTGTGTTATGGTTTCCATATATTGGAGTGCCATATTCATACGGCTGGCATGATTACGTATCCTGGTCCTACGTATATTGGGACTGGGGCGTGACAGAGGGTCAGGTTCAGCACAGTGAGTTGATCACTGTATCAGTGTGTTCTACTGAGTTCAGTTTTATTGAGTGAGTCCTATGTGTGCAGTCAGGTTTTACATGTGTGTGCTAGGGTTCTATGTATCAATAGGTATGAGGGGGTGAGTTCCTGATACTATGTATCAGTTTACCAGTATTTGGGGAAACATTGGTTTGAGTTTAGGTGTATCACAGTACCAGTGTCACTGAGCAGAGAACTGTATGTGTAGATCTGAACAGTTTCAGACTGTGAACTGTGAAGGGGTCATTAGGTCAGTACCTTGGATCGATGAATTATTAAGTGTAGGTGTATTCCTTGAACTGTGCCTCAGTGAGGGAGAGGTGTAGGGTTAAACTGTGAATGGTTCAGTCGAGTATCAGTTGTTGAGTTCATAGTGTATCAGGATATCTTAGTATTTTGGAGGAAAATTGTGCAGTAAGTATCTGTACACAGTATCAGTTCAAAACTGAACTGTGGCTACAGCTGCATTGTGTATTAGTAGTAGTGTATCAGGATATCCATGTGATTGTGTAGGAAGTTAGTGCCAAGTGAATTGGGAAGTGACGAGTTGTTAAAGTAAGAGCATATGAGAGTGTACCTGTGTTAAATTGTAGGAGTTTCAGTTTAGTCCCCTGCTGTGCAGTGGTAACTGCATAGAAAGAGTATCGGGTTCACTGTGGGGGAAACTGTGTATATCAGTGAACAAGTCATACTACCTAGGTGATCCTGCCAGTAGCCATAAGCTTGTCTCAGAGGTTTTGGCCATTGCCTGTGTAAGTTTGAACAACTTCAAACTACCTGGGTAATCCTTCCAGTAGCCATAAACTTGTCTCAGAGGTTTTGGCCATTGCCTGTGTAAGTATGAACAAGTTCATGCTACCTGGTAGATCCTGCCAACAGCTATATGCTAGTCCTAGCTATAGCCTGTTGTGTGAGACTGGACAATTTCAAACTGTGAAAACTGGGTCAGTTCACTGTGCCAGTTCTTGAGGGACAGGGAGTCATACATGTAGGGTGTCATGTTATGGTTGTGCATGGAGGTATAGGTCTGTTGGAAGCCTGGTAAGGGGGCAGTTCATTTCCAGGTTGGGGCAGCAACATACACAGTTGGACACTGTGGCATTAAGGTCCAAGTAAGGTCTGCATTTAGGGGATTGGTATTGTGGTAGGATGC
Source organism: Iris macrosiphon (assembly GCA_036927795.1). Lineage (NCBI taxonomy): Eukaryota > Viridiplantae > Streptophyta > Magnoliopsida > Asparagales > Iridaceae > Iris > Iris macrosiphon. The sequence goes on from JAYESA010000467.1 coordinate 29,098, forward strand.
AAGGCTTCAAAGCTTATGGAATGTAGGGTTTTGGGATGACTGATGCTAATATCAGTTAAGGGGGAACCACACACAGGTAAGTGCAAGTATAGTGTAGGTAATGGTGTATCAGGTATTGGTGATGAATGCTGGTATGGGTAGATTGGTATGGTAAGGTTAGTTAAGGGTAAGGTTGGCATGGAGTGGGGAAAAGTCTTAGTGTACCAGTATGAGTTGAGGTTAGAATTTGAGTACTAGCTAAGTAAGAGTTACATAGTTAAGTAATACCTTAGAATCTATATAGGATTTATATTTATACTAATAGCCTAGTATGTAAATATTGTTTAGTATTAACATGGAAAGCCTAGAGTAACAAGGTATAGACCTAGTATGGTCCTAGTTAACCTAGTATGGACTTAGACATGACCTAGAGGCCTCATATTTAATTAGTTAAACATGCTTATTCCTTTATTTCAGTATTTTGACATTGATATTCCATAATTAGGTCATTGTGATCTCGCCTTGGACATTGATCCTCGCACCTTCCTCGGGACCACAGGCGAGTACATTCTCTGACAGTTTTTGTTTTTATTGATTAATTCTATAATTCTAGTTGTATAATATACTTGATTCTGACACTGTGGATACACGGGTTAGCATCCTAGATACCTGTCATGAGGAGTCGTAATTGGAATCCATCGTGCTAGCTGGGGATAGGGAAATATTAGCAGATTATGTGATCATACCCCACCTTACATGCATCATAGCTCACCCCACACATCACGTCGGGTGTAGCCTGACCATTTACATGCCTCATAGCCTGTTATATATGATTAGCCTGACTATTGCTCGCATTATAGCTAACCAGATGGTTAGCCTGACCTCACATGTATCATAGCCAATCACATATAACAAGCCTGATCTCGTCCCAAGCCGATCACATAATAAACTGATATTTCAAACACATAGCAAGATATTTATTTTTTATTTCAGTTTACTTGTTCTAGCATTTACTTATATTTATATTCATTTCTAGATGTTCTATTGCTTATTACATATTCTCTAGTATTCCATATTTTCAGTATTTCTTTAATCTTGTATTTTCTTACACTGTTTTTATAGTTTTGTCAACATAAATGAAACTGCTGTTTAGTGTTTGTGCTTCGCTCCAATCCTGACTGGATAACATTTTTCAGAGGACTTGGAGGACTTCTGTCTTACCCACTACGGCCCGGGAGCAGAGGGAGATTTTGTACCAGAAATTCTAGAGGAATTTCCTATCTTAGAGGAGATACCACCTATAGGCATTTAGACTGTCTTATTTATGTATCATTGTTCTAGAACTGAGATTGGGTTATATTTATTGTTGAGACTTTTGGTGGACATCTAGACTCCAGACTTGTGATGTATTTATATTTGTGCCTGACTTATGTCAGTACTCTCTATCCTTATATCTCATTGTGCCATTTACTTTCCAATAGCCTTGTGATTGAGTATATTATAAATTACTGATTCATGTATTATCATTGTCCTCTCTATGGAGTTGAGACCATTGACAGGATGAGTTATATTTGTTAGTCTTGAGACCTAGACAACGTTCTACCGCCGATGCTGCGGCGTAGGCTGGACGTACCCACGGCTCATTCCCAATTTCCGGGTGCGGGTCGTGACACATTTTTAGTGGTGGCCCATGCAGGTCTAGATTCGCATTTAGGGCGATATCGTAGTGGTGCTCGCTTAGAGTATTGCTACGAGCCTATTTTAGGAGATAGGATTTAGGCCGAGAATATGCTCAATCACAATTAGGAAATTTCTGATCCTTATAATGCTATTCTTAATGATTACTTCCTTTAAAAATTTTACTGTCCTTCCTTGATGATATTGTGTCTATTACCTAAATTGATTCTTTTCAATCTGTCTTCAGGATGCCGCCGAAGACCAGGTCCTTGAGACTGGGAGCAGCAGCTTCAGAGAGGTCTGCCATCTCTCGACCTATTGGACAGACATCCGCAGTACCTCCTACATCTCCTGTGCATGTGGGAGTATCTGCACTTTTCGAGGGTCCTCCTCCCCCACCTGTTCAGAGGGTTGCCACAGCTATGACGGAGCCTCTTCCACCACCACCGACTCCGTTTCCCAGAGGTGTGCCCGTTGACGGGGCACAGATGTTCGCGCTGATCCAGGGCATGGTTGATGCCCAGAGGACGTCAGTGGAGGCTCAGAGGGTGCAGGCGGAGGCACACCAGGCCCAGACCGAGATGATGAGGGTGAGCATGAAGAATGCTCATCAGGTGGCTCTCCAGGCTGTGAAGAGAGTTGCGCAGCAGCAGCAACATCCTGGCCAGCACCACCAGAGGCCGGGCACTATCGTGGACTTCAAGAGGATGATGCCTCGGGAGTTCAAAGGTACTGAGGGGATACTCTACGCCGACGATTGGCTAGAGGACATAGAGAGAAACTTGCACTTGGTGCAGCTTCCGGAGGTTCTTCAGATCGAGGCCGCCGGCAGCCAGATGTTTGACATCGCGCTGACGTAGTTTTGCACTGAGCCGAGACTCGTTGTTGGGGGACTTACTTGGGAGGCCTTCAAGGAGCTCTTCAAGGAGAAGTTCTTTCCTGATGTTGCCCTGGGAGCCTTGGAGAGTCAGTTCCATGACTTGGTCCAATGGAGCATGTCAGTTGATGAGTACACCATGGAGTTTTGCCGCCTGAGTCATTTTGCGCCATCGATGATCCGAGATCCAGGAGACAAGGCCCAAAAGTTTAGAAAGGGGCTGACAAGGGAGATCAAGTCTCGCACGTCGGAACGTCGCACTGCTACCTTCGAGGACATATTGATGGATGCCCAGATAGCTGAGGATGACTTGGACTTCAGGCCCAAGAGGGGATGCGACACTTCAGAAGGAGCAAACAGTAGTGCGGGACCGGGCAAGCGTCCATACTTCCAGCAGCAACAGAGGCCATACCAGCAACAGCATCAGCATCACCAGGCACCAGCCCGAGGATACGCCCAGCAGCAGCAGCAGAGACAGACTCAGCCTGCTATCCAGTATGCGTACTGCGGGAAGGCAGGACACACTAGTGAGATCTGCAGGAAGAGGTTGGGCACATGTTTGTCCTGTGGATCGTCAGCACATCAGCTGAGGGATTGCCCTTCTATTCAGACTCGTCCAGGTCTGGGTGGAGCAGCCGCCCAGAGGGGACCAGCCAGGGTACCTACCGTACCAGAAGGCTAGCAGAGGGGACCACTTCCACCGCAGCAGCAGAGGTTTGGTCAGCACCAGCAGTAGAGAGGTACACCCCAGGGGCGAGCATACGCCATGACGATCGAGGAGGCCAAGCCAGCAGGAGACGTGATTAAGGTTCAGTTCTTCTCGATTGTATTCCAGTATTTATATTATTCGACTCTGGCGCTTCCCATAGTTTTGTGTCTGTATCTTATGCTCTTCAACATCATTTAGAGACAGAACCATTAGATAGGACTTTCAAGATCACGACTGGCGGAGGTATTATCCTAGTCCGTGATTATTGCAAGGACCGGAGAGTATCATTGGGAGGCCGAGAGTTGAGCGTGTGTTTACTCGTCATGCCACTTCCGGAATACGATATTGTACTCGGAATGGACTGGTTGAGTAGGCACCATGCTACTATAGATTTTCATGGAGGAAGAGTAATATTTCGACCACCAGGAGAGCCGGAGTTCGAGGTCGCCAGAGGAGCAGTTAAGCAGAGCAGAAGCACTTTTTGCGGAGCCAGGATGGAAGAAGAGGAGTTGCCACATCCTCTGATAGCGGAGTTCCTGGATGTATTTCCAGAGGAGTTGCCAGGCTTGCCGCCAGACAGGGATATTGAATTCTCTATAGACTTGGTGCCAGGAGCGGAGCTCATTTCACAAGATGTCTATGTTTGATGATAAACAAAAAATGAGGAAGAGGGTTTATACGAAACCTTTCTTTTTTGCTTACAAACAAGAAAAAAAGTACAATTAATCCTATACGAGGATGTTAAGTACAATAAAAATGATTCTGAAGAATAATTGCTATAGGAGTCTGATATGCGGTCGATCACTTTGTCCCTTGGACCACACGATGATAAAGAAGTGCTGTAGAAGAAGAAGAAGCTTCAAAGGTTGCAAGTGGGATTGAATTCTCGTTGCCAAAGTTGTCAATCAACACTCTCTGTCTGTGCTCTCTGTCTCTGATTCTTGATCCTTGATCGATGCCCTCGGGTGTCTGTCCCTTTTTTTTTGATCGATCCGATACTCTGTGACCAGGGGTCTCTATTTATAGAGATCAGTCACAATAACTGTCTAGTTGGCGTAGAAGCCAAACTGTGAAAAAAGTTGCATCTTTTACGCGGCGGTTATAATAACTGCTACCCACGTTCGAATGATCTTCTGAATCTGCGTATGACACGTGTCCCATCATGAGGTAACGCGTATAACTGCTTCTCAAAGATCACGGCATGCAAACCACGTAGGTAACTGTCCCTTGCGTAAAGATGGTTGGCGTAAAGGCCGAGTGACTGCTTTGTTGGCGTAAAAGCCAAATAGCTGTTTTGTTGGCATAAAAGCCAAATAGCTGTTTTGTTGGCGTAAAAAGGCCAAGCTGTGAAGAAGATGACTTCCTTTATGCTGCGGTTATGATAACTGCTATCCATGTCCAAATAATCTTCTGAATCCGCGTGTGACACGTATCCCTTTATGAGATAACGCGTATAACTGCTTCTCGAAGATCACGGTATGCAAGCCACGTAGGTAACTGCCCCTTGCGTAAAGATAGTTGGCGTAAAAGCCGAGTGACTGCCTTGTTGGCGTAAAAGCCAAATAGCTATTTTGTTGGCGTAAAAGCCGAACTCTGCGTAAAACTTGATGGTTCATGAATAATAGATAATCAGCGTAAAAGTAGCCAATTATCCTTTCTGACTTAGGTCTTGAGCGTATTTCGGGCTAAATAGCCTTATCACATACCTTTGCAAATGTAGCTGAGTTGGCGTATTTCGAGGAGATATCATAAAGCGTACTCCTATAGTTGAAAATAGCATGGTTGGCGAAAAATGTAAGGATGGTAATGTGAGCGTATTAGTCACAGTTTTAGCTTTCCCAGTCAATCATCCATCACGGCTGAGGTCTTGAGCGTATTCTGGGCTAAATAGCCTTATCACGTACCTTTGCAAATATAACCGAGTTGGCGTATTTCGAGGAGATAGCATACGGCATACTCTATAGTTGAAAATAGTCTGGTTGGCGTAAAATGCAAGGATGGTGATGTGAGCGTATTAGTCACAGTTTTAGCTCTCTCAGTCATGACAAAATCTAAAGAATAGAACCAAATCTCGTGCATTAAATACAGAGATATGCCTCCATCTCGTGCATTAAATGCAGAGATATGCCTCGAGCTCTGTACGAGAAACAACTTTTGATGTGGCGTCTGATTTCGTCTTATCTTGAGCGTAAAAACTCATTTATGTCGATGTAGAATAGGCAGCGTATTCTTTGAATGCGTAAGAACGACTTGTATCAAGAATATGTCACTAAACGACAGCCTGGGTCTCTGTGCAAAATCATTATCACAGCCGTCCTCTCGATCGTCGTGCAGTACTTTTGTCAGGAGTCAGGTTCACTGTTTTGTCTGACAGATTCATTCAAGGAATACGAAGAGTTCCTCGTACAAATTTACGTTGCATTAAAAACAAACGTATTTTACACCGGAGGGTATAGTAACCTTTTACGCCAAAACAGCCTTGAAGCGCTGCTTTACGCGGGCAGCTCTGAAGTTCTACTTTACGCCAAACAGCTCTGAAGCTCTGTTTTACACGTATAGCTCTGAAATCATATTTTATGCCACACAGCGATGAAGCTCTGTTTTACGCGGACTTCATGTTTGTTGGGGGTTTTGACTGTATAATACGCGTACAATTCCCCAGCATATTTTATGCTTTTACAAGACCCCCTTCAAAGTTTTCAATTTTCTCGTAATTTGAAATACTTTAAATGAAGCATGAAATGGTCAAATTTGCCCCTTCGTCTTATGAAGTCCTCTCGACTGAGGAAGAAGAACATTTTCTGCGTAAACTCTTGTAACTGGCTTTTACAAGCGTGTTACCCAAATTATCAAGATATACGCGTATTCTGCTAGCTGATCTGTCCTGCGTAATTTAAGATGCGCATAAAATCATAGATCCGTAGCATAGATCCGCAGCTTCTGAGCGTAAAATTGTAGATCTGTAGCTGCTGAGCGTAAAATTATAGATTTGTAGCTTCTGAGCGTAAAATTATAGATCTGTAGCTTCTGAGCATAAAATCATAGATCTGTAGCTTCTGAGCGTAAAATCGTAGATCTGTAGCTTCTAAGCGTAAAAGCTTCTGAGTGTAAAATCATAGATCTGTAGCTTCTGAGCGTAAAATCGTAGATCTGTAGCTTCTGAGCATAAAAGATTCTGAGCGTAAAATCGTAGATCCTTGCTCTGCGCGTAAAAGAATCTGAGCGTAAAATCAGGGATCCGTTACGCAGCATGACTATCTGTCTTCCTTTTCAAATGATAGGCTGACGTGGTCCCAAATCATAACTGACTATTAAAAATTGGATTTGGTTAAGGATTCGGAGAGTCACTTGAACTCTATAAATAGGCCTAGGTCATGAGAGAGAAAAACCCTTCATCTTTCTCTACAAAACCCTTCGTCTCTTTCTGAAGACTCTCCGTCTCTTTCCGAAAACTCTCAGATCCGCCATGGCACCAAAACAGGCCTCCGTCTCCAAGGGAAAGAAAGCCGCTTCATCATCTCGCTCCACTGCTCAAGCACGAGCGACTCCTACTAGGCCAAGCGAGCCTCGTTCTGAACGAAGTGCTCCGCCATCTAGCTGTGCACCGGGTATCACAGGTAAAGACTTCGAGAGAAAAAACCCTTCGCACACGTTGTACGTGTATGCGCAAATACGCCCACATTCCTAATGTGTCAGCGTAAAACTCCATATTTTTGTAGTCTAGCGTAAAAACTCAGACTGTCAAATTTTGGCGTATACTGCAAACTTTGAGTTTTACGCACTGAATATAAATTTCAGCGTAAAACTCAGGTTTTTGTAGTCTGGCGTAAAACTCGGACTGTCAAGTTTTGGCGTATACGGCAAGAGTATAACACCTTATGTTTTACGCGCTGAAAGAAAATTCTAGCATAAAACTGACTTTTTCTCTTGCTTTTTTGCGGTGGACTTACAGATCCCCCCCTCTGGCTGAAGTGATGGGCTCTGCTGCTGGAATGCTGAATTCTAATTACTTGGAGGACTTGTCCCATGCGACTTTCCCCATCTCTGGAAACGAGTATCCTCAAGAAAGGGGAACTCTGATCTCTGCCCAAGGAGAAAGAATGTTGCTGAGTATGATCAGTGGGAAACCCTTCACGTATATAGACGGCACTGAGTATAAGAAACCAGCTTTCTTATTCGGGGATGTTATTAATAAATAATCCCAGACAAAGCCCAAGAAGAAAGATTGGGTATTTTCTGCTGAGGACACGGTCATGTATCTGCCAAAGATACCCAGAGATTACCCTATCTCTGCATTCTTCCATGCCACACATCCCAGAAAGATGGTATGGACTCTGACTCCTGATCTTTATGGGCAGCCAGGGAAGATCTTTTATAAGAAAGGATTAAACCGATGATCCTTTGTAAGCAGTCCCTCAGGCCCTGTCCCTGTGGCAGCGTCCCGAGTGAAGGCTCTTCCTTTATCCAGCCATTTCAAATGACAAACTTCTACAATGAGTTCATGGCGCAGGGAGGAGTATATCCCAGGGTTAACCCTCGCACCAATGGATGGCTTAACCCCCAGAACCTTCGATGGGCCAGTTTAACTGCATGGGCCCTGAAGCACTTCCAGGTGGAGCTGGAAAGTATTAACTTATTTGAGGCTATGAGCGCCACTAGTGTTGGGCTGCCTATCAACCCCAACTTGTTCTTAGCTTTGATGGAGCGATATAACTCGCTCACTGGGACTTTTGCCACTCCGATAGGTGAGTTGGGCCTAGCTCTTCATGAGATGGCAGATATCTCAAAGCTGCCAATGGGAGACACTCCTTATGAAAAATACGTCCCCACCAACAGAGAGCTGAAGGATACCAACCCTCGGGTAGTGGCAGTGTACCAAGAGCTGATGAGCCACTATCTTGCATGCACCACCTTCTACGGGGAGCCTTCTGATTTAGCCCATATTAACAAATGAGTATCCTATCTCTTCTTCCATCAGGCTAGAAATGCCAAGCAGGACAAGGTTGTAGATAGCAAAGATAAGCCTTTGAACCTTCTGAGCATGCTTAATGCCAACACAGTCGATGATCTCATTGAAGATGCAGGGGCTTCAGATTGTGTTCTTGATAAAGAGATAGGGGTAATCCTGTAAAAACCAAAGCCTACAGTTATATGAGGCATTGCCGAAAGCCTCTGTCAAGGGAAGCTCAACTGGCTGGCTTCCTTTCTATTTGGCTACGCTGATGGGTGGTGTCTGGCATCGCGTCTTCGGATCACATTCATCGCAACACCTTATGGCCCGCAGTGCGTTTGGTGTTTGGAGCAAGATTGGGCCTGCTCCCTGCCATGGTATGCAGGATACAGGCTGGCCTGAGGGCCATTACTGATGGGCTGCTAGCCGATACTACGCAGCGTGAAGGATATCCCAGAGTGGAATTACCATTATTATATCTGATGGAATGGTTAATTCTTCACAACACCAGAGTGATGTCTCCCAGATCTGCCAGCGGTTCGGGAAATAACTTATTGTTGAATTAGAAGAATTCCCTTTGGAATGTGGCTAGCGTCATAGATTGTCGACTAGCACTAAATTTTGCCCATAGTTGGAAGTTCTTCTGCACCGTCCCCCTCATACATATTAATCAACATGGGACTAAACTTCAGGATGCGGGTCAGGAGAAGACTATTCTTTCTCCTGAAGCCTTTTACTGGTTGGTCTGCATTAGACCTTCCCACCTGCTGTACAGAAGTGAGGACCACTGCTACTTTGAGCCTTATCTGCCTAGCCATTTTGCCAGGCAATTTGGGTATGATCAGTTACACGTGGGGAATCCCATCACCAGCTTCAAATTCAAAGGTGGACTTATTGACGGAGCTAGAGGATGGCGGTATTTCATCCTGGGTTGTATTGGAGCAACCTTTGCTGTGCCCGCGACTTCTCTCTCCACGGAGTTGCGCATTCTTCATTCGTACGCGCAGTTTTATGCGTCCATCAATACCTTCCATCGTGATTTTGATGTATATGGAAGTTTCATAATGCCCTCCCATAAGTCCGCTGGAAGAGAGGAGATATCATCTGTCTCCTCTAATGAAGGTGATGACACCACCGGTGCAGATGATTATTTGCTGATTTTACCGAGAGGCATAATAGCTCCGCCAGCAGAGCCTCTCATTATTTCCAATAAACGAAAGGCTTCCACTCTGAAAGAGCCTCCCCCCCGCAAGAAGAAGCAGGCTGCCAGAGGTCCTAAAAAGACTTCCACCAAGGGGGCCTCTTCCAGGAGTGAGCCTATTGTTTCTCCTGTTGGGGACGATTCTTTGATTAGGGGTCCTTCGCCTTTTAGAGAAGGAGCCTCCACAGTTCCAGCTGAAAGTGCTGGAGATTCTGTGCCCGCGACTGCTGCCGCTACCACCATTACTGGTAGTGCTTCTAGATCGCCTCCAAGGTCGAGTTTAATAAGAATTACTATACCTTTACCAAGACAAATAATGGGACTAGTCCCTCCTTCGTCTGTAAGTATTTCAAGCGAGATCCCACCCGATGAACCTCGAGTAGATCTGGGTGATGACTGGGATGACTACCCTCAAACGTCAGTTGGTGCACCCTCCTCTCTAGGTATGACAGCTTGTTTAGCATCATTAAGAAATGATTTAGCTATACAGGCTACAGACGCACTATACATACCATCGGCCATGGGTAAATGTTGTCTTCACGCTTTTTCAGGAAAATTAACATCAAATTGATATTAACTTTCTCTTATCTTGTTTTCAGGCGAAGATATCTCGGGGGAGGGCGGAGCTGAAGCAACTTCTGATTTTGTTGCGGATCCAGCTAATGAAACGGCGGTGACCACCGTCGAAGAAGCATACCTTAAAACTGCTGATCTTTCATCCGCAACATTCTCGAATGTCATCCCGCCAGTAGCAGTTCAAATAACATCAGAGGAGGATGAACCCACCATCTCGACCGTGCCTCCTTCGTCAAGCATGCCAGCAACTTCAACCGTTGTTGGTGTCTCTTCTTTTGTCGCGCCATCTGTTGAAGCAACGACTGTGGCAACATCCTCTACAGTCATTCCGGAAAGGAGACTTACCGATATTGTGGCCACTCCCAGCGTCCATTCGAGCTTTGCTATGCTAGTTGATCAATACACTAGCATATTCTACCTCACTTTGAAAGAATTGATATCCATGTTGCTGGAGAAGAATTTAGGCTTTGATGCTCTGAAGATGTCCTCCAATCTCACCATAGCGCAGATTAGAAATTTCAATGACGCTGAAAGAGCTAATGCGCTAGAGGAAATAGTTAATGGTTTAGAACAACCCATTAACGAATATTTGCAACTATCCCGAGGCAGCATCGAAGACCTGGTTCAGGCTGAGTATGACTCCCTAACTGCGGAACTTGCTTAGAAGATAGAATCTTTAAACAAATCCATCCAGGAACATCAACAAGAGATGGAGAAAGAGCAAGCAGTATTGGTGGAGAGTATTCCTCAGCTAGCTCGGTGCCATACAGAATGTGAGGGATATGAAGTGAGGGTTCAAGAATTGGAAGCTGAACTTGCTCAGACAAGGGAGAGGCTTCTCAAAGCATCGCTAGTTCGTAATGTATTGGAGGGCCAAGTGAATACAGCTCGGCAGAACTTGACACACGTGGGTGTCATCCACGCAAGTTTTGTTGATACTCTGTTCAAACTATCTCTCTTGAGCAGTGATGAAGCAAGGCTGGAACAGGCTCGCACAAACATTTTGAACTCCAGGAATGAGAGGATGGCTGCTTTGGCGCAACAAATCAGGGATTTAACTGCTCCTCCCCAATGATGTACTTTTTACTTTTTTGCTCCTTATTTTTTCAGAGATAATAAAGATACATTTTCTGACTTTGTAGACCCATCACTTTAGAATATAAATGATAGGCTTAATGATGAAAGTGATATCAGAGGTAATATGAACATGATATACTTTCGGTAAGGTTTAGCTGAATATAAATCTATTCAGAGGTAATATAAACCTAATAGAATATAATCCAACTAAATTTGTATACAAAACACTATCAGAGGTAATATGAATATGATAGGTTTACAAATTAGTTAAGCATATCTATTCAGAGGTCATATGAACCTGATAGTGTCACGCCCCAGTCCCAAAATACCGAGGGACCGGACACGTGGCAATGGCCAGCAGCACACACCGATGGACAAACCCAATTTAATGGATCCATCGGGGCATACTTAAGCTGTAATATAATAATAAGTAGGTCCAATGATACAAGTCACAGTCTATACTAATCTCATCCACAACAGATAATCACAGATCAAGTGCCAGAATAATGCAAATATAATAAACTGACAAATCTCAATAAAAGTGTCTCGGAGAACAATCCGAGAACAAGTCTGATACATCAATGAAATAGACTGGAAATGAAATAAAATAACTAGAACAGAAATAAATGAGTATCTCAAGACAATACTCAGGAGAAGTCCTCTGGTACGATCTCGTCCTCTGATCCTGGTACTGCTCCAATGTAGGCACCTGCTTCTGCTCCTGTACTGTATAACTCTGTGTGGATCTCCTCTACTAATCCTGGGGAACAGAATCCGGATCCAGGTCCTCAGGGGACATAGCAAGGTACAAAATAACTCAAGCCAAATAATGCAGTGCAGAGAATAAATAAAATAAATAGGGTAAATGTGTAACCATATATGTGAAATGCCAGTGAGAACATCACCAGTACTCAGGCTGAAACAACTACAAGCTCTGTGTCGGAGAGCCGATAGCAGTGATATCATGTGGTCGTCTAGCTCAGCGAGAGACTGAGACGCCGGCAGCTGTCTAGCTCAGAGAAAGACTGAGACGCTGTCATGATATATATAATCAACCTGTAGCCTGTGTGTCTCTCCAGCAATAAATGAAATAATAGGGGAACACTAAATAACCAGCTAAGTGATATGCAAGATGAGAGCAGCACTAGAACTCAGGCTGAAGCCACTACAAGCTCTGTGTCTGGGAGCCGGTAGCGGTGATATCATGTGGTCGTCTAGCTCAGCGAGAGACTGAGACGCCGGCAGCTGTCTAGCTCAGAGAAAGACTGAGACGCTGTCATGATATATATAATCAACCTGTAGCCTGTGTGTCTCTCCCCTCCCAATGTAATCATACGTCTCATGTCCATGTGGCCCCATGTCCATGTCACCCAAGATCATAACTAATGCAGTAAGTCATATGAGATCTAAGAATATAATGTCTAAGTCATGTAACATGTATCCTATACAGAATCACCATGAATATCTCAGGAAGATTATGTCTCATGAATAGTGTCAAGTGTCCTGGGTTATATGGTACTTGATAAGACAAGTACGAGAATGTAAAGTGTCACGAATGTCCATCTCTAGATGACAGTACCCAACCCCGCGTACGGTGTTGGCACCCGACTGATAATCGGACGCTAAGTACATCACACGGTCCTAGGTTAAGCATGCACAGCAATATAAATGAAGCAAGGAAAATATGTAACAATACTGCAAAGTTTGGCAAGGTACACTTGCCTGGGGTCCTGGCTCCAACTGTAGCTCTGGTCTCAGTGTGATCTGCAGGTACTACTCCGGTTGCTGAAATAAACATCACCATTAGATTCATAAAATATCAAATAGCTAGAAACGCCTGTCCTTGAGTCCAATTTGGACACAAGGGCAAAAACGACATTTTCGGCCCAAAGCGGGGTCCACATGTGGGCCACTTTGCACCGAAAAGCGTGTCAGGGTCAAGGGTCTCTAAATTCGCCAAAATTAGTGTCAACAAGTCAGGAACGATGATACGAACCCAACGGAACTTCCAGAATTGGATTCCGATGAGCCGATCACAAAATCGCCCGTCAAGTGGAGCCTGTGGGGCCCACGATACGCGATTTTACCAACGTTCTCAGAATCGAACCAAACTTGGGTCACGGGACCAGCGTATTGCTACGAGTCCGATGGCGCAAGTTTCGTCTCGATCCGACGTGTGTACACAAAGTTACAACGTGTTCCAGAATCGACGAATACGGGGCGGTGTCGGCGGATACGCGTTGATTCCGGTGTGCACGCACATCCAAATCAACTTCTGTGAAATCCCACAGGTCCGTATCAACGACGCGCACATTTCGGTAAAGACCGCGTGCGACCAAGTCGTCCCGTTTGGCGGGACGCACTCAGTTCCGGGGTGAAACAGGGCGTTGTTTTTCCTATTTTTGGATCGCGGTTCGCGATCGCCACAGGACGCGATGCACCGAGCGGGTTGCACGGGCACCGAGAGGGTCATACAGTCTACGCGATGCAACTGACGGAATCGAAAATGAAATAACGAGGAGAGAGAAAATGATACCTGAACAGGGCTCCGGAGAATCGAATTTCTCCGTGTCCGAGACGTGTCCGAGTCGAATCTAGGGTTAGGGCTATGCTCTGTGTCGTGTCCGAGTCGCCGGAGGCTATGCAGGAAGGATGAGGGGGTTGCCTGAGTCGGCCAGGCACGAGTGGAGGCTGCGCCGGCGTGGACGCGGCTGGGGCGCGGGCGGCGGGCGGCGTGGCTGGGGCGCGGGCTGCGGGCGGCGTGGCTGGGGCGCGGGCTGCGGGCGGCGTGGACGCGGCCGGAGTGGCGTGGACGCGGGTCAGGTGAAGGGGGTGGCGGCTGAAGTTAGGGTTAGGTTAGGATTTAGGGTTTTTTGGAAATTAATTTTCTTTTTTTTTCTTTTTCTTTTCTTTTTGTGGAGAAAAACTTAGGAAATTAGGTATTTATACATAGGGAAATTGGACTAGGGTTTGACCTAGGTTTTGGGCTGGGTCAACGCTCCTTGGGCTTGGCTTCGGCTCTCATGGGGATGTTGGGCGTTTGGCACTGGTTTAATTCGGTTTTAATGCACATTGGTTTTCAGGGCTTTAAACGGATTTCCGGAGTCCAATAAATTCACAGAAAATTACCCTATGTCCGGTTTTCCATTTTACACCATAAAATATTATTTCCATAATATTTTAATATGAATTAACCGAAATTAAAAATCATTAAATTATCAAACATCTAGGTTTAATTTACAGAAAATTCCCGAAAAAATCCAAATTAAAAATTCTGAAAATCAGGGGGCTTACAGATAGAATATGATTCAGCTAACCTTTGTACGTAGTATCGTCAGAATAAAATCTTCATCATACTCTATTAAGCAAAGGAGATCAAGCATAGTACTTATTCAAGAATTTGCCATTGATAGGTGCTATTATCAAATCTTCATTAGGTTTGGCTAACCTGTAAGCATAATTTGAGAATATTGTTTCAATCACATAAGGGTCCTCCCTTTCTTACGATTGTTTGTGTGAACTTCGGATATCGTACCAAAGGTAATATGGACGTAGTACAATACCGTATTTATTGAGAACATCCCACTGGGGGATCTTTGGTGGACCTATTATTTGTTGCGCACGTTGAGTACAAATAATAAGTTGAAACAAGTCATGGCAGAGGTAACATAGACATGACAGTTTTTTGTGGACCCACTATTTTTTGCGCACGTCAGTGTAAGTAATATGTTTAAGACAAGTCCAGCCAGAGGTAATATGGATGCTGTAAAATATGACTCTGTGGGGATAATGGAGAGACATATTTGAATTATTCGCTTCTATTTTTTTTTTGGACCTATTACTTCTTGTGCACGAGAGTGCAAGTAATAAGTTCGAGATGAAACCTTATCAGAGGTAATATGAACATGATAGGTTTTGTGGACTTAACACCGCTGGCGTACTTAGAGTTAAGTACGGGTGCTAAGTTGAGACGACAACCGATATCATAGGTAATATGGACATAATAATCGATAGCCAAAACTCGGAAGGTTTGCTCAGAGGTAATATGGACATGACAAACCCAGCCTGAGAGTAATATTATGACAGCAGTTCAGAGGTAATATGAACGTGAACTAATGTCCGAAAAATTTATTGAGAAGTGATTTGTTGAGTGTGGTCTATCCGAATATGAAGATAGACCGAAGGATTGCTCCGCTGGGGAGATTGATGGGACGATAGCTCAGAGGCAATATGAGCATGGCTAGCGTCTAACCAGATTGGTTTGAATAGTCACTGCGGGAGTGTGCGAGTAGACCTAAGGATTGCTTCACTGGGGAGATTTTGAGGATCCATCATCCATTGCGTATCCGGGACTCTCGGATATGAATGATGGCTTTTTACAAGAATTTGTAACGAAGGAGAAAATATTGCACATAGGCACTCGTTGAGGATAAAGAACCAAGAGTTGATTTGTACATCTGCTGGGGATGAAGAACCAAGATTTGTACCTCTGGGTTGTGGACTTATTACCCATGGCGTACCTTAAGTACAGATAATAAGCTGAAATGACTAGCACTACCAGGGGTTATGCGAACGTGATAGTAGAAAGTCGAAGAGCAGAACTTTACTCATGGACATGAAAAAGTTCTGAAAATATCTTACTCAGAGGTAATGTGGTCGTGGTAAGATATGACTCTGTGGGGGTAAAGAAAAACATGACAGAGGTAATATGGAAGTGACCATTTTTGTGGTGATTACTCTGCTGGAGAAAATGGAGAGACGTAGTTCAGAGGTAATATGGACGTGAACTTATCGATAGCAACAACCTAGGAGGTTTGCTCAGAGGTCACTTGGACATGGCAAACTCAGCTGGGGAAAAAATATTTGGACAACAGTTCAGAGGTAATATGGACGTGAACCCATATCCGAAAAATTTACTGGAGAGTGATTTGCTGAGTGGGGATAGACCTGAAGGTTGTTCCTCTAGGGAGATTTTTAGGGACTCATCATCCGGTGCTTCTTGAGGGGGCAAATTGCTACGTTGGAGTGAGATCAATTTGCCGTGACCGTCCTCTCCTTATAAATGCAAAGTGATGACTTTGGCATCGATCAACTCCTGGATTCTCCTTTTCAGTACATAGCATGCCTTTGTGGGGTGATGAATGTACCTATGAAAGAGACAATATTCTGGGTCATCGACCTTGCCAGCCCTTTCAGGGTAACTGATGTTGGACAACCGAAGCTTGTTTTCCTTCATCAATATATTGAAGATTTCAATGATATCATCCTCATTGAAGGAGAAAGACCCCTTTGGCTTTCTGGCTCTCGATACCCGAGTCGTACGATCCTCAGGAAAGATGGTCATAGTTGCATCATCTTCGGACACAGACGTAATTCTACCCCCAGCTTTAGATGCTGCTTTGTTTTGTCGAGGGAGACTACCCCTAGACATATCGTTGTCTGGTTCTTCTTCTTCTTGTTTGCCTTTGTCCACAGAAGTTGATTTAGAAGGACCTGCCTCTGGTATTACAGGATCAGACTTTGGAGGTTTGGAGTTTGCAAGAGATGCGGTATACCCTAACCCAAAATGAGTTCGTTGACAGTAAGGATCACCATACAACGGTATTCGTCTGCCTTTTCCATAATTGAGGCCTTGCTTCAACTTCAAATCATAACCCATGTTTTGCATAATCTTTAACGCCTATGGGATATATCTGTGGATTTTCATTTTTCCACCATCAGACTCGTGAGATTCTTCTTGTACAATCGGTCTATTCCGTATTCGACCGAAGATTATT
This sequence comes from Iris macrosiphon, assembly GCA_036927795.1. Lineage (NCBI taxonomy): Eukaryota > Viridiplantae > Streptophyta > Magnoliopsida > Asparagales > Iridaceae > Iris > Iris macrosiphon. Next base: position 45,922 of record JAYESA010000467.1, read on the forward strand.
TGATGCTGATCGTCGCGAGTAGGTGGAACAATAAAGACAGATTCTTCATATGGCCCATATGTCATGAGGACATTAGATGTTGATGCTACTTCCCATATGATCTCCCCACGCTTGGTAGTTAGGGGCACTGAGTCTTGATTTTGACCCCTGTCTTTGCATTTCTGGATCAAAAAATCACGCAAATCAGGGAGATTACCAGAAGAAGAAGAAGGCTTATTCTGCCTCTTTACATCAGTAGGCATGTGGAGATTAGGAATCATAACCCTTTCTCTGCCACAGGAATACAACAGTTCATCCATATGAGTAGCATATGACCCATCATCCGTCTGAGGAGCGTATTTTCTCGTAAAACGGGTCTTCTTTACACGGGCAAACTCATCCTGGCTTAATTTGGAGTTTTGCACAGGTTCGCATAAAACGGAGAAAGTCCTCAAACGGCCTCTAGCGTCACGAGTAATCTGAAGAGTGGGCAATTTCTTCTCTTGTGGGCATACAAGCCTAGAGGTTGGGAGGTTCGCCACTCATTTTCCTTTGATGTGATCAAAGGGTCCATATGCCTCATCACAGACGGGAGATGTATTTTTACGCGCAGAGCGCGTTTGAAATTTCCGAATTGGCATTGAGGCCTTGTCAGAAATTTTGTCTGCCACGTCACAGACGGGAGAAGAAGTTTTACGCGCGGAGCGCGTCCGAGACTTCTGGATTGGCACTGAGGCATTGCCAGAAGTTTTGTCTGCCATGTCACAGATGGGAGACAAAGTTTTACGCGCAGAGCGTGTCTGAGACTTCTGGATTGGCACTGAGGCATTGCCAGAAGTTTTGTCTGCCACGTCACAGACGGGAGACAAATTTTTACGCACAAGGCGTGTAGGCTGTGTTGTCACAACCTTGTTTATCAGAGAGTGAGAGCTTGCAGAAAGAGTAGAGGATGTCTTGGACATCCACACTTTACGCAGCTTCCTGTTATTCTGGACAGAGGAGGAGTGAGAGCTACCCCCTACATGAAGCATGTCTTCATAAGCAGATTGGTCGAACTGGATGACCAAAGTCTTCTTCGTCGATCCAATAGATACAACATCGTGTTGAGCAATTGCTTTCTCGTCAGATGAGAAAGTATTCCCCAGCTGAGTCGCCATCTTGTGTTTGATGATAAACAAAAAAATAAGGAAAAGGGTTTATACGAAACCTTTCTTTTTTGCTTACAAACAAGAAAAAGAGTACAATTAATCCTATACGAGGATGTTAAGTACAATAAAAAATGATTCTGGAGAATAATTGCTATAGGAGTCTGATCTGCGGTCGATCACTTTGTCCCTTGGACCACACGATGATGAATAAGTGCTGTAGAAGAAGAAGCTTCAAAGGTTGCAAGTGGGATTGAATTCTCGTTGCCAAAGTTGTCAATCAACACTCTCTGTCTGTGCTCTCTGTCTCTAATTCTTGATCCTTGATCGATGCCCTCGGGTGTCTGTCCCTTTTTTTTTTATCGATCCGATACTCTGTGACCAGGGGTCTCTATTTATAGAGATCAGTCACAATAACTGTCCAGTTGGCGTAGAAGCCAAACTGTGAAGAAAGTTACATCTTTTACGCGGCGGTTATAATAACTGCTACCCACGTTCGAATGATCTTCTGAATCTGCGTATGACACGTGTCCCATTATGAGGTAACGTGTATAACTGTTTCTCAAAGATCACAGTATGCAAACCACGTAGGTAACTGCCCCTTGCGTAAAGATGGTTGGCGTAAAGGCCGAGTGACTGCTTTGTTGGCGTAAAAGCCAAATAGCTGTTTTGTTGGCGTAAAAGCCAAATAGCTATTTTGTTGGCGTAAAAAGGCCAAGCTGTGAAGAAGATGACTTCCTTTACGCTGCGGTTATGATAACTGCTACCCATGTCCAAATAATCTTCTGAATCCGCGTGTGACACGTATCCCTTTATGAGGTAACGCGTATAACTGCTTCTCGAAGATCACGGCATGCAAGCCACATAGGTAACTGCCTCTTGCGTAAAGATGGTTGGCGTAAAAGCCGAGTGACTGCCTTGTTGGCGTAAAAGCCAAATAGCTGTTTTGTTGGCGTAAAAGCCGAACTCTGCGTAAAACTTGATGGTTCATGAATAATAGATAATCAGCGTAAAAGTAGCCAATTATCCTTCCTGACTTAGGTCTTGAGCGTATTCCGGGCTAAATAGCCTTATCACATACCTTTGCAAATGTAGTCGAGTTGGCGTATTTCGAGGAGATAGCATAAGGCGTACTCCTATAGTTAAAAATAGCCTGGTTGGCAAAAAATGTAAGGATGGTGATGTGAGCGTATTAGTCACAGTTTTAGCTTTCCAGTCAATCATCCATCACGGCTGAGGTCTTGAGCGTATTCTGGGCTAAATAGCCTTATCACGTACCTTTGCAAATGTAGCCGAGTTGGCGTATTTCGAGGAGATAGCATACGACGTACTTCTATAGTTGAAAATAGCCTGGTTGGCGTAAAATACAAGGATGGTGATGTGAGCGTATTAGTCACAGTTTTAGCTCTCTCAGTCATGACAAAATCTAAAGAATAGAACCAAATCTCGTGCATTAAATGCAGAGATATTCCTCTATCTCATGCATTAAATGCAGATATATGCCTCGAGCTCTGTACGAGAAACAGCTTTTGACGTGGTGTCTGATTTCGTTTTATCTTGAGCGTAAAAACTTATTTCTGCCGATGTAGAATAGGCAGCGTATTCTTTGAATGCGTAAGAATGACTTGTATCAAGAATATGTCACTAAACGACAGCCTGGGTCTCTGTACAAAATTATCATCACAGTCGTCCTCTCGATCGTCGTGCAGTACTTTTGTCAGGAGTCAGGTTCACTGTTTTGTCTGACAGATTCATTCGAGGAATACGAAGAGTTCCTCGTACAACTTTACGTTGCATTAAAAACAAATATATTTTACGCCGGAGGGTTTAGTAACCTTTTACGCCAAAATAGCCTTGAAGCGCTGCTTTACGCGGGCAGCGCTGAAGTTCTACTTTACGCCAAACAGCTCTGAAGCTCTGTTTTACGCGTATAGCTCTGAAATCATATTTTATGCCACACAGCGTTGAAGCTCTGTTTTACGCAGACTTCATGTATGTTGGGGGTTTTGACTGTATAATACGCGTACAATTCCCCAACATATTTCATGCTTCTACAGTCTATAGAGTCAACAACAACGAGCTGGCAGAACTGAAGAAGCAAATTGAGGAGCTACAGGACAAAGGCTTCATCAAATCCATTTCATCACCATGGGGAGCTCCAGTATTGTTCGTACCGAAGAAGGACGGTACGGTACTCATGTGCATCGATTATAGAGCTCTGAACAACCTCACTATCAAGAACAAATACCCGCTGCCGAGGATAGATAATCTTTTCGATCAGTTGAGCGAGACGAAGGTATTTTCAAAGATAAACTTGAGGTCAGGCTATCACCAGGTGAAGGTGAAGAGAGAAGACACGCCGAAGACAGCCTTTCAGACCAGATATGGCCAGTTTGAGTTCATGGTAATGTCATTTGGTTTAACCAATGCACCGACAGTATTCATGAACTTGATGAACAAGGTGTTCCACCAGTACCTTGACAAGTTTGTGGTGATATTCATCGACGATATTCTTGTGTATTCTAAGACCCCATAGGAGCACGAAGAGCACCTGAGGATGGTCTTAGAGACTCTCAGGAAGGAGGAGTTGTACGGGAAACTTTCAAAGTGCGAATTCTTTCTTGACAAGGTTGAATTTCTTGGGCATGTGGTGACGGGTGACATAATCTCAGTTAACCCAAAGAAGATCGAGGCAGTGGAGTCGTGGGCTACCCCCAGTTCGGTAGCTGAGATCAGGAGTTTTCTCGGGCTAGCTGGATACTACAGGAGGTTTGTACAAGACTTCTCCAGGATTACAGCGCCAATGACTAGGCTGACTAGGAAAGATATGGATTTTGTCTGGACGGAGGATTGCCAGGCCGTATTTGATGAGCTGAAGAAGAGATTGACGACAGCTCCAGTTTTGACGTTGCCAGCGGGGACAGGTGGATTCACTATCTACAGTGATGCTTCAGGAAAGGGTTTGGGATGCGTTCTTCAACAGCACGGGAAGGTAATTGCCTATGCTTCCAGGCAATTATGCCCTCATGAAAAGAACTACCCCATCCACGATTTGGAGTTGGCAGCGGTTATCTTCGTTCTAAAGTTGTGGAAACATTAACTGTACGGAGAGCGTGTGAAGATCTTCATAAACCATAAGAGCTTGAAGTACGTGTTCACACAGAAGAAGCTGAACATAAGGCAGAGGAGGTGGTTGGAGTTGATGAAGGACTTCGATATCTCATTATAGTACCACCCAGGAAAGGCCAACGTAGTCGCCGATGCCTTGAGAGGTATCCGATGGCTATGTACTTGACGACAAATAGATATTTGTTGGCTGATCTGGAAAGCTTGGGAATTGATGTGCTAGTTCCCGGTATCGAGATTCAGATGTGGGGATTGCAGATACAGTCCGAGCTGATGGACAGAATCAGAGCTGCACAATATGATGATGAGGCTCTGAGGAGTATCAGGGCCCAGGTTAGGACAGGATTATCAGACGACTTTACTATTGCAGATGATGGGTCTTTACGGCACGGCATGAGGATGTGTGTGCCGAGCGGGGAGCTGCACGAAGAGATTTTGCAGGAGGCACACCGCTCTCAGTACTCGATGCATCCCGGTGCCAACAAGATGTATCGAGACTTGAGGGAGCATGTATGGTGGTATGGTATGAAGTGCGAGGTAGCACGCTTCGTATCCCGGTGTCTAGTATGCCAGCAGGTAAAGGCAAATCGGCAGAGGCCAGGTGGATTGCTTCAACCTTTACCTATCCCAGAGTGGAAGTGGGAGCACGTGACCATGGATTTTGTTTCAGGGCTTCCACGTTCTCCAGGAGGGAAGGACGCGATTTGGGTCATCGTGGATAGGTTGACCAAATCAGCCCACTTCTTACCCTTCAAGGTGGGCACATCGACAAAGAGGCTAGCAGAGATGAACGTGCGACAGATTGTCAGGCTATATGGGGTTCCTGTGAGCATCGTCTCGGATCAGGATAGTCGTTTCACTTCCCACTTCTGGAGGAGTCTGCAGGCTAGCTTGGGCACTCAGCTCAAGTTCAGTACCGCATACCACCCCCAGACAGACGGACAGTCTGAAAGGACTATTCAGACTCTCGAGGATATGCTACGCACTTGCGTTCTAGATCTCGGAGGTTCTTGGAAGGATCATCTACACCTGGTAGAGTTTGCTTACAACAACAGCTACCAGGCCAGCATTAAGATATCGCCATTGTCACGCCCCAGTCCCAAAATGTCAGGAACTAGGCCACGTGTCACTGGCCAGCTGACACGTCACTAAGGGCTTAATCCACTTTGATGGACCCAAAGGGACGTGCTACGCTGTCCTAAAATACTACAAGTACATAACAGGTATATCTATCTCATCCACAACAAAATGTCAGAAAAGCAAGTGCTGAATATATATATAAAACTGAGTCTGATACAGTACACAACTGGTGAGAAAACAAGTCTACTACAACAACTGATAATAACGCAGAAAAATCAGATAGACTAAGCAGTGTCTATCTGATAAAAACATCTCCATCTCCAGGTGGCAGGCCTCTAAGGTCAAGCATACTCTGAGGGCGTCTCCTCGAGCTCCACCTCTGTAGCACATCTGGCCTCCTGATCAGGGCCGTACTGTAAACACCCTAAATTTCAGAAATAAAATTTAATACAATTTTTCCCGTATTTTTGGTGTTCTTCTGGAATTTAAAAGCTAAGGTGATTTTGGGTTAAATAATTTTAAGCGTGACCATATGGAGTTAAAATATTCTGGAAATAGAAATTTATTGTGTATAATGGAGAATCGGACGCATGGCATTTTTCGGTGCATTTATTGGACACCGGAGCAACGTATCGAGGACCTTTAGCCATTTGGATTTTGAACCAGACCCAGTTGGACCGAACCAAACCAACCTGACCCGAAACCCGAGCAGAACCCTAGCAGCCGAGGGCTACTGTTCCCCTATTTAGAGCCTCGGCGTTCGTGCCAGGCAGGCCGCCGCCACGAGAACCCTCAGAACCGATCGCCCTACCGTCGCCTAGCCGACCGACCCAGCGCTGCCGCCGCTCCCCGCGGGTGCTCAGCCGTCGACGACCGAACTCGACAGCAGTGCCTCGGTCGACTCTGTCTCTGATCGGCGCCGAGCCCGCCTTCCCCCACCCCGTCGCCAGGCCACCGGACCATCCCGACCCTTAACCCTTCGACGTCGCCGTTAGAGCCGACTGCTCGACCAACACGTCTCGATTCTCGCTGCAGCAGCCGCGAGATCCTCCCCGCCGCTCGCCTCGCCGACCACCGCGAAGCCCTAGCCGACCTCGAGGCTGACCCCCGGCGAAGCCGTCCGCAGACAGAGCCCTAGCTCTGACACGCCACGGACACGAGGAAGCAGAAGTTCTGAACCAGGACACGGAATTGACGCGTGGACACTTGGAATTCAGCAGTCGTGGAGCCCTGTTCAGGTACTGATTTCTTCCGCCCCGCCACTCCGATTTCGATTCCGTCAGTTGCTATGTGTAGATTGTATAACCCTCTCGGTGCCCGTGCAAATCGCTCGGTGCATCGCGTCCTGTAGCGATCGTACACCGCGATCCAAAACAGGAGAAACAACGCCCTGTTTCACCCCGGAACTGAGTCCGCCCCGCCAATCGGGACGACTTGGTCGCACGCGGTCTTTACCAAACTGTGTGCGACGTTGATACGGTCGTGTAGGATTTCGCAGAAGTCGATTCGGAGGTGCGTGCACCCCGGAATCAACGCGTATCCGCCGACGACACTCCGTATCCGTCCTTTCTGGAACATGCTGTAACTTCGTGTGCACACGTCGGATCGAGACGAAACTTGCGCCATCGGATCCGTAGTAATACGCTGGTCCTGTGAGCCAAGTTTGGTTCGATTCTGAGGACGTTGACAAAATCACGTATCGTGGGCCCCACCGGCTCCACTTGACGGGTGATTTTGTGACCGGCTCATCGGAATCCAATTCTGGAAGTTCCGTTGGGTTCGTATCATCGTTCCTGACTTGTAGACACTGAGTTTGCGGAATTTGGAGACCTTTGACCCTGACCCGCTTTTCGGTGCAAAGTGGGCCCGCATGTGGAACCCGCTTTGGCCCGAAAATGACCTTTTTGCCCCTGTGTCCAAATTGGACGTAAGGACAGCCATTTCCAGCTATTTGACATCTTCTGAGACTGTTGGTGATATTTATTACAGCTTTTGGAGTAGTACCTACCGGATCCACAGATACCAGGACAGTTGTTGATACTCGGACATCAGGCAAGTGTACCTTGCCAATCTATGCAGCTTAGTTATCTATTTTCCTTGCTTATATATATATTGCTGTGCATGCTCAACCTAGGACCGTGTGACGTACTTAGCGTCCGATTATCAGTCGGGTGCCGACACTGTGCGCAGTGTTGGGTACGGTCATCTAGAGATGGACATCCGTGACACTTTATTCTTGTACTTGTCTTATCAAGTACCATATGACCCAGGACACTTGATACTATTCATGAGACAGGATTTTCCCGAGATATTCGTGGTGATCTGTATAGGATACAGGACATGGACATTATATTATTAGATACTTATGACTGGTTGCATTTAGCTATGATCGCGCTTGACATGGGCATGAGACGTTGTGGTCATGATTTGCGTGGTTACATTGGGTGGGGAGAGACACACAGGCTACAGGCTGTATTTATGTATATCTTCTATTATTGAGAGGTCGTAGGTTCTCGTAGCAGAGCCTGACCCACTACCGGTTATTACCGCTACCGGCTCCCCGACACAGAGCTTGTAGTGGCTCAGCCTGAGACTAGTGATGCTCTCACTTGCATTTACACTTAGATGGTTACATATTTACCCTTTGATCATTTAGTCATATATTTGCTGCACTGCTTATCTGTATTTATTGGCATGAGCTTTCTTGTACCTTGCTATGTCCCCTGAGGACCTGGATCCGGATTTTGTTCCCCAGATTTTGCAGACGTGGTTTATCCCGAGGTTTACGGGACCGGAGCAGGAGCTGATCCAGGAACTGTACCACCATCCGAGGACGAGGTCTTAGCTGAAGACTTCTCTTGAGCATCCATGTTCATGCTCAGCTTTCATTTATTTATTTCAGTCTTTTATATTCTGGTCTGTTGAACCATTGTACTAGACATTTATCGGGTTGTTCCCCGAAGTACTTTGTGAAACTGGATGATGATTTACACTCAGTATTATTCTGTGGATCATATTTTATATCTTGTGTGGATGAGATTAGTTGTGCCATGATTGTCGTAGACTTGTTTTACAGCTTAAGTATGCCCTGATGGATCTATATTATTGAGTTGGTCCATCGGTGCGTACTGCTGGCCGTTGCCACGCGTCTGGTCCCACGGTATTTTGGGACTGGGGCGTGACATAGTTTTTGTGGTGGCCCATGCAGGTCTACGACTAAATTGTTCGGTTTCAACTTAGGGACCGAACCAGCCTGCCCTAAGGATAGAATAAGTTCTAGGATCTCATCCATTATTTAACCATTTGTTGAACTCTATATCGAACTCGAAATTTGTTACTTGAACTGCATCCTGTGTTGATTCCTCTGAGCGTTCTTATAGTTTATCTTTTGATTTCAGAGCAATGGATTCCGGGAACAGAGATGATATTCCTTTGGAGACACCACACGACGCTGTGGTTACTTATGGAGACGAAGTGACACCAGGGGATGGTGGACAAGCATCGCAGAGTGATCAAACCGGGCAGCCTAATCCAAGGTTCCGGAGAGATGATATTCCACCACCACCACAGTTCACTCCCCAGATGCCAGTATTCCCGTCAGGACAAGCCATGGACGGACAGCAAATGTTCCAGATGATGTATGCTATGATGCAAGCACAGCAACAGGTTCAGCAAGAGGCCCATCGGCAGGAGGCCGAGTATCTGAGGACCAGCCTGGTATCCGCAATGGAGCAGGCAAATCCGGCAGCGAGGAGAACATCGACGGGATCTATCACTGATTTCCGTCACCTCAAGCCTCGCACATTTTCTGGTAAAGAAGGGCCAACGGAAGTTCATGAGTGGCTCACAAACATTCAGCATCAGTTGGAAGCCGCTGAACTTCCAAGAGAGAAGTGGATGACTGCCGTCAGAATGCAGTTAACTGATAACGCGCATCACTGGTGGTTAGCAGAAGAAAGGAGACTTGGACAGGACAGAGTCACATGGGAAGAGTTCTCCAGACTCTTCCAAGAGATGTACATTCCAGCCATTGCACGGTCAGAGCTCAGAGACAGGTTCAACCGCCTTATCCAAGGCAGCATGTCAGTGGAGGAATACAATGCGGAATTTATTCGCCTGAGCCGCTTTGCCCCAACACTGATTTCAACGGAGGAAGAAAAAGCAGAGAAGTTCTTTGACGGCTTGAAGTTCGAGCTTCAGAAAGTGATTGGAACGGTAGCACCTACCTCTTATACCGATGTCCTTGCAGCAGCCCGACGCTTGGAGCGCGTCACCAGGAGGGAATCTAATTTGAAGAGGCCTATCACATCAGCACCATCCAGGCCAGCACATGGGGAATCAGCAAAGCGAACCCAAAGGGGTATGCCAGATAGAGCAGCACCTAGAGACAGACCTCTTCCTACTTGTCACCACTGCGGCAAGGTAGGACACATTGAGAAGGAATGCCGGCGTAAATTGGGACTGTGTTTGAACTGCGGATCCAACCAGCACTTTTCCAGGGACTGTACTGAACGCCGAGACGGAGCACCAAGACTAGCATTACCTGCACCACGACCAGCTTATCCAGCAGCAGGAGGCCAACAAACAGGAGTTGGTGGGGTCAGACCACCAGCCCCAGGAGGGAATCAGCAGAGACCACCACTGGCACCACAGGCAGCCCTATTTCAGCAGCAGCAGAGAGGTCCAGCTCAGGGACGAGGACAGGCTTTCCCATTAGCTGTTGAGGAGGAGGCTACAGCAGGCGAGGTCATCGCAGGTACTATTTTAGTAGCTTCATTACCTGCAGTAGCTTTATTTGATTCTGGAGCATCGCATTCATTTATAGCAGCTAGCTTTGTAGCCACCCATAGAGTAGCTACCGCACCCCTCCCGAAGATGAAGAGGATTCTTACGGGAGGCGGTATTATTCCGGTTAGTGATGTCTGTAGATCATGTTCTGTAGTAGTTTGTGGCCGAAAAATGCGAGCGCAGTTTCTAATCTTTTCCATGCCGGATTATGATGTCGTACTTGGTATGGACTGGTTAAGTCAGTACCATGCGACTCTTGATTGCCGACTTGGGCGGGTTATATTTAGACCGCCAGGACATCCAGAATTTGAGTTTCTCCGAGGAGCAGTAGAGCAAGGAGTTCAGCCTACTCTTAGGGTATTATCTGTAGAAGAGGAGACAGGTTACCCAAGAGTCATATCAGAATTTGTGGATATATTTCCTGATGATCTTCCAGGTTTACCGCCTGATCGGGAAATAGAATTCACAATAGACTTAACTCCAGGAGCAGAGCCAATCACTTCATCGGTTTATCGGCTAGCACCTAAGGAGTTAGTGGAATTGAAGGAACAGGTAGATGATCTTTTGGAGAAGGGTTTCATTCGGCCCAGTGTTTCACCTTGGGGAGCACCCATCTTATTTGTGCCGAAGAAGGATGGAACAGTACGGTTGTGCATTGATTACAGGGCACTGAATGCCGTTACCATCAAGAACAGGTATCCCTTACCACGCATTGATGATCTATTCGATCAATTGAGTGGTGCAAGGGTATTCTCGAAGATTGACCTTAGATCCGGCTACCATCAGATCAAGGTGAGGAAGGAAGACATCCCGAAGACAGCTTTCAGGACGAAGTATGGGCATTATGAGTTCTTGGTGATGCCGTTTGGTTTAACCAACGCGCCAGCAGTATTTATGAGCTTAATGAACAGGGTCTTTCATCAATTCTTGGATAAATTCGTAGTGGTATTCATTGATGACATTCTCATATATTCCAAGAGCCCTGAAGAGCACGAGGAGCATCTTAGAATCGTGTTAGAGACTTTGAGACATGAGAAGTTATATGCCAAGCTCAGTAAGTGTGAGTTCTGTATGGACAAAGTGCCTTTCTTGGGACACATCATATCAGGAGAAGGACTTTCAGTGGATCCAGAGAAAGTTGCGGCAATAGAGACTTGGCCTACACCCACATCAGTCGCAGAGGTGAGAAGTTTTCTAGGACTTGCGGGATATTACCGAAGGTTCGTAAAAAATTTCTCAAGGATTGCAGAACCTATGACGAAGCTGACACGGAAGGATCAGGAGTTTGTATGGACAGAAGACTGCCAGAAGGCGTTTGAAGAACTGAAGAGAAGATTAACAACAGCACCTATCTTGACTCTTCCCTCAGGGTCAGGAGGTTTTGTTGTTTACAGTGATGCATCAGGCAGTGGACTAGGATGTGTTTTGATGCAACATGGCAAGGTCATTGCTTATGCGTCAAGACAGTTGAAGGACCACGAGAAGAACTACCCCACGCATGATCTGGAGCTAGCAGCAGTGATATTTGCATTGAAGATATGGAGGCACTATCTTTATGGAGAGAGGGTAGAAATCTTTACTGATCACAAGAGTCTGAAGTATGTATATACTCAGAAGGAGCTTAACATGAGACAGAGACGTTGGCTGGAACTGATGGTAGATTTTGACATAGATCTGCAGTATCATCCGGGAAAGGCGAATGTGGTTGCAGATGCACTCAGCAGGAAGCCTATGGCGTATTTCTTGACGATGCAGCCCGAGTTATTGAAGGATTTACAGGAGCTACAGATAGAGGTTATCGTACCAGGACAGAATGGATTGATGGCTAACCTTGAGATTCAGTCATCACTAGTGGAGAAGATTAAGGAAGCATTGCCCACCGATGCTAGATTCCGAAGACTCAGGGAAAGGACAGAAGCAGGTATACAGATAGGACTTCGCATCCACGAAGACGGGACATTGAGATTTGGACACCGCTTGTATGTTCCAAATGGAGAATTGAGACAGGAGTTAATGACTGAAGCGCATAGCTCTATGTACTCTGTTCACCCAGGAGGAACTAAGATGTATCGAGACTTGAGACAGTATTACTGGTGGCATGGAATGAAGAGAGAGATCGCGAGATTTGTGGCCAAATGTTTAGTATGTCAACAAGTGAAGGCGGAGCATCAGAGAACTGCAGGTATGTTACAACCGCTTCCGATACCGGAATGGAAGTGGGAGCATATCACGATGGATTTTGTCACAGGATTTCCGAAGAGCCCCAGCGGAAGAGATGCAGTTTGGGTTATCGTGGATCGACTCACTAAATCGGCACACTTCTTGCCATTTAGAGTTGGATAATCCACAGAGGTACTAGCTGACATGTATATGCGACAAATTGTCAAACTACATGGAGTACCTGTTAGTATCGTATCAGATCGAGATTCGAGATTTACATCTCATTTCTGGAGAAGCATGCAAGAGAGTCTGGGCACCAGACTCAAATTCAGCACGGCATACCACCCGCAGACAGATGGACAATCGGAGCGCACCATTCAGATCTTAGAGGACATGTTGAGATCATGTATGCTAGATTTCGGAGGATCTTGGGAAGATCATTTACACTTAGTAGAGTTCTCCTACAATAACAGTTATCAGGCCAGCATTCAGATGGCGCCATTTGAAGCTTTATACGGAAGGAAGTGCAGATCACCTGTGTGTTGGAGTGACGTTGGTGAACGTCAAATACTGGGTCCAGAATTGGTCACGCAGACAGTGGAGAAGGTAAAGCAGATACAGAATCATCTACGAGCAGCTCAGGACAGACAGAAGCATTGGGCTGATACACACCGGCGTCCCCTAGAGTTCAAGGAAGGAGATCACGTGTTCTTGAGGATTTCGCCCACTCGTGGTACTATCAGATTCGGGAGCAGAGGCAAGCTGAGCCCAAGGTATATTGGGCCATTTGACATTCTAGAGCGCGTTGGTGAGGTGGCTTATCGGCTTGCATTACCTCCAACCTTAGAGGGAGTGCATGACGTATTCCACGTCTCCCAGTTGCGAAGGTACGTGACCGACCCAAGTCACGTAGTCGATCATTCAGAGATCGCAGTAGGCCCGAGCTTGAGATATGAGGAACAACCAGTTGGCATCCTCGACGTCAGTGAGAAGACATTGCGGGGACAGACGATCAGACTGGTTCGTGTAGCATGGAAACACCATTCACCAGGCGAATCAACTTGGGAACGAGAAGATAGTATGCGTCAGCGATACCCCCATTTGTTCGAGGAGGCAGTTGTAAACTAGGCCACCTTGTATTTCCATAACTCTTTCTTTAGTAGCTTATTCTTTGATTGCGAGGACGCAATCCTTTTAAGGAGGGAAGATTGTAAACACCCTAAATTTCAGAAATAAAATTTAATACAATTTTTCCCGTATTTTTGGTGTTCTTCTGGAATTTAAAAGCTAAGGTGATTTTGGGTTAAGTAATTTTAAGCGTGACCATATGGAGTTAAAATATTCTGGAAATAGAAATTTATTGTGTATAATGGAGAATCGGACGCATGGCATTTTTTGGTGCATTTATTGGACACCGGAGCAACGTATCGAGGACCTTTAGCCATTTGGATTTTGAACCAGACCCAGTTGGACCGAACCAAACCAACCTGACCCGAAACCCGAGCAGAACCCTAGCAGCCGAGGGCTACTGTTCCCCTATTTAGAGCCTCGGCGTTCGTGCCAGGCAGGCCGCCGCCACGAGAACCCTCAGAACCGATCGCCCCACCGTCGCCTAGCCGACCGACCCAGCGCTGCCGCCGCTCCCCGCGGGTGCTCAGCCGTCGACGACCGAACTCGACAGCAGCGCCTCGGTCGACTCTGTCTCTGATCGGTGCCGAGCCCGCCTTCCCCCACCCCGTCGCCAGGCCGCCGGACCATCCCGACCCTTAACCCTTCGACGTCGCCGTTAGAGCCGACTGCTCGACCAACACGTCTCGATTCTCGCTGCAGCAGCCGCGAGATCCTCCCCGCCGCTCGCCTCGCCGACCACCGCGAAGCCCTAGCCGACCTCGAGGCTGACCCCCGGCGAAGCCGTCCGCAGACAGAGCCCTAGCTCTGACACGCCACGGACACGAGGAAGCAGAAGTTCTGAACCAGGACACGGAATTGACGCGTGGACACTTGGAATTCAGCAGTCGCGGAGCCCTGTTCAGGTACTGATTTCTTCCGCCCCGCCACTCCGATTTCGATTCCGTCAGTTGCTATGTGTAGACTGTATAACCCTCTCGGTGCCCGTGCAAATCGCTCGGTGCATCGCGTCCTGTAGCGATCGTACACCGCGATCCAAAACAGGAGAAACAACGCCCTGTTTCACCCCGGAACTGAGTCCGCCCCGCCAATCGGGACGACTTGGTCGCACGCGGTCTTTACCAAACTGTGTGCGACGTTGATACGGTCGTGTAGGATTTCGCAGAAGTCGATTCGGAGGTGCGTGCACCCCGGAATCAACGCGTATCCGCCTACGACACTCCGTATCCGTCCTTTCTGGAACATGCTGTAACTTCGTGTGCACACGTCGGATCGAGACGAAACTTGCGCCATCGGATCCGTAGTAATACGCTGGTCCTGTGAGCCAAGTTTGGTTCGATTCTGAGGACGTTGACAAAATCACGTATCGTGGGCCCCACCGGCTCCACTTGACGGGTGATTTTGTGACCGGCTCATCGGAATCCAATTCTGGAAGTTCCGTTGGGTTCGTATCATCGTTCCTGACTTGTAGATACTGAGTTTGCGGAATTTGGAGACCTTTGACCCTGACCCGCTTTTCGGTGCAAAGTGGGCCCGCATGTGGAACCCGCTTTGGCCCGAAAATGACCTTTTTGCCCCTGTGTCCAAATTGGACGTAAGGACAGACATTTCCAGCTATTTGACATCTTCTGAGACTGTTGGTGATATTTATTACAGCTTTTGGAGTAGTACCTACCGGATCCACAGATACCAGGACAGTTGTTGATACTCGGACATCAGGCAAGTGTACCTTGCCAATCTATGCAGCTTAGTTATCTATTTTCCTTGCTTATATATATATTGCTGTGCATGCTCAACCTAGGACCGTGTGACGTACTTAGCGTCCGATTATCAGTCGGGTGCCGACACTGTGCGCAGTGTTGGGTACGGTCATCTAGAGATGGACATCCGTGACACTTTATTCTTGTACTTGTCTTATCAAGTACCATATGACCCAGGACACTTGACACTATTCATGAGACAGGATTTTCCCGAGATATTCGTGGTGATTCTGTATAGGATACAGGACATGGACATTATATTATTAGATACTTATGACTGGTTGCATTTAGCTATGATCGCGCTTGACATGGGCATGAGACGTTGTGGTCATGATTTGCGTGGTTACATTGGGTAGGGAGAGACACACAGGCTACAGGCTGTATTTATGTATATCTTCTATTATTGAGAGGTCGTAGGTTCTCGTAGCAGAGCCTGACCCACTACCGGTTATTACCGCTACCGGCTCCCCGACACAGAGCTTGTAGTGGCTCAGCCTGAGACTAGTGATGCTCTCACTTGCATTTACACTTAGATGGTTACATATTTACCCTTTGATCATTTAGTCATATATTTGCTGCACTGCTTATCTGTATTTATTGGCATGAGCTTTCTTGTACCTTGCTATGTCCCCTGAGGACCTGGATCCGGATTTTGTTCCCCAGATTTTGCAGACGTGGTTTATCCCGAGGTTTACGGGACCGGAGCAGGAGCTGATCCAGGAACTGTACCACCATCCGAGGACGAGGTCTTAGCTGAAGACTTCTCTTGAGCATCCATGTTCATGCTCAGCTTTCATTTATTTATTTCAGTCTTTTATATTCTGGTCTGTTGAACCATTGTACTAGACATTTATCGGGTTGTTCCCCGAAGTACTTTGTGAGACTGGATGATGATTTACACTCAGTATTATTCTGTGGATCATATTTTATATCTTGTGTGGATGAGATTAGTTGTGCCATGATTGTCGTAGACTTGTTTTACAGCTTAAGTATGCCCTGATGGATCTATATTATTGAGTTGGTCCATCGGTGCGTACTGCTGGCCGTTGCCACGCGTCTGGTCCCACGGTATTTTGGGACTGGGGCGTGACACGTACAAAGTGGGGTAGAAAGCCTCGTCTAGATCTGGCAGGGAACCAGGTCCTCAGTGGGACATAACAAGATACAGAAAATGACATGCCATGTATGTAAATACTGAATAAAGAAAATAAATACAAGGTGCTAACCATCTAAGTGAAATGCAAGTAAAGAACTTGTAGTATGCATGGGAATGTGTGGCTAGACATACGCTGACATAATTCACCAATCGTGGTGACTGGCTAGTATATGTGTCGTATGCCCCCGGACTCACGGGTAGCTCTGCAATCGACCATCTCCGAGGAGCATGGTACGAAGGTATAAATCACATATGGAGGGGGTGTCCCATACGTCTACTAGTTATCTTTCCCATCCCAATGAAACTAAATGTCAAGTCGTACATTTTCTGAGTTATTCTAATCCGTGATGCGGGTCACACGTACTGGTAGCTAATCAAATACGCAGCTCACATCCATATATGTAATGCAACCATGTTGCGTGTTCCCGTGATAGGGTCTAGGAGAATATCAGGATACTCTCACAGTGTTGGTGAGTCTGTAAGACTAAGTTATTTACACTAATTGTCAACGTATCAGTTGACTGTACCAGAGGCAGTCTCAGGTACTCTTGGTATATGAATTTCAGAAGCAAGAAGCATATAACAATATTTGAGAATTTAAACATTAAACTTGGCAAGGTATACTTGCCTACTCCCTGATAGTGTTGATAACCTGATCTCACAGTCAGGTTTGAGGTTGCTGGTGACAGGGGGTCACTGGCTGTGCTGAAGTTGGTTTCTGTTAAAATAGACAGGGTTCGTGAATATCATGATTGCAATATAGAGTATATATATAATATAGATATATATATAGTATGTATATATATATATATATATATATATATATATATATATATATATATATATATAATATATATAGCAGTATATATAGTATACAAAGAACAGAAAAAATGCAGGTAAATAGTAGCAGGGTATATCCACTGTTATATATATAATAATATAATATAATATTATCAGGGTGTATCCACTGATATATAATAATAATATAATAGTCAGGGTATAAAAATGAAATGACATTGCAGGAAGTAAATGTACATATATATTATCAGGGTATATCCACTGATGTATATAATATAATAGTCAGGGTATATCCACTGAGATAATAATATAAGTATTCAGGGTATATCCACTGATAATAATAAATAATAAATTAAAATGACAGTACAGAAAGTAAATACATATATAATATCAGGGTATATCCACTGATGTATATATATATATATATATAGGTAAATTGAAAAGACAGTGCAGAAATTTAATACGTATATAAATATTGTACTATTCAGCAATATAATATAAATAGTATCAGGGTCTATATGTGACCACTGTTATATATAATAAATTGAAGACAGTGCGAGAATTGAAAATGTATACATATATATGTAGGCTGTAATATCTAGCACAGTATATTTAATATTATGTAATAAATTGAAATGACATTGCAAGAATTTAAAATTATATATATAATATAAGCTGTATTATCCAGCTGGATATTAATATATATATACATATAGATAATATATATATATATATATATAGATATATATATATATATATATATATATATATATAATATAAGTGCAGGAAATAAATGCAGAAAAATAAATAAACTAAAATGCATAGAAGTATATATATCATATAAATATATGTATACACATATATTTATATATTACATATATATATAATTAAAAACAGAAAATACATATATACATATTAGTAATTATAATATTTATATAATATATATAAATAGACATATACATATACATATATATACATATACATATATACATATATATAGTAAGTATATAATAATAGTAGTATATACATTATAATATACTGTATAATAATAGTATATAATACATATATATATTATAATATAATATATATTTAGATATACATATAAATACATATTAATATACATATATATATACATATATATATACATATATACACATATACATATACATATAAGAATATATATATAATTACATATATATTAGGGTTTAGAGTTATACCCTCTGACAGGTGGGCCCTAGGGGTCGTCGGCGGCGAGTGGACGGCGGCGGAGTCGGCCGGAGGCGGCCGGAGGAGCAGCAACAGCAGCAGTGGCTGCTGGTAGCAGCAGCAGCAGCAGCAGCTTGCGGGGGCTCTGGCCGGCGGAGGAGCGGCGGAGGTGGCCGGGAAGGCGGCGGGTTCGGCAGAGGGGAGGGTGGTGGTCAGGTTGGTGGTGGTGGCGGAGGTCCACGACGGCGGTGGCTGGAGGCCGTCGGAGGGAGGAGTGGCAGTAGCTAGGGTTAGGGGGTGGTGGCTGCTGCGGGGGCTAGGGCGGCCGGAGGAGACATCGTGGGGCGGTGAGGGTTGGTGGTCCGGTGGAGGGGAGGGTGGCGAGGCGATTGGTGAGGGTGGTGGCGGTGCACGGTGGCGGAGGGTGGCGCAGGGGGTGGCTCGGGTGTTGGTGGGTGCTGTGGGCAGTGAGGGAGAGGGGAGGTTGCGGGGGTTCTGGCCGGCGGAGCAGGGTGGCGCTGGCGGTGGGGCTTGGCCGGAGGGGAGAGGGGAGGGTGGCGAAGGGTTGGTGGGAATTGGGCGGCCGGCGGTGGTCGGAGGGAGGAGTTGTCACGCCCCAGTCCCAAAAATACGTAGGACTAGGACACGTAAGCATGCCAGCCGCATGGATATGGCAACTCCAATATATGGAAACCAAATCCATACGTACGCTGTAATATGAATATAAAATCCACAAGTGGTATAAAATGAAATACAAGTCACAGGTTAAAATCTAAATCTCATCCACCAAAATCATATAGAAATAAATAACCAGTATCTATGAAACTAGATCTCAACAAGAAGTATCTAAAGATGATAGTTGGATGGAAACAAATCCACTACCAACTCGAATGGGAAAAGTAAATACAATATAAGTACAACTCACTCAAACAATAAGTACCAGCTACCAATCACGGCTCGAAGAGAAGACATCCACGAAGCATCTATATCCTTCCAATCTGCGCTCCTGCAAATACTCAGAAACAGGTACACCTGGCAGCGGACCAGGTCCTCAGAGGGACATAACAAGTATACTTAAACACATGCCAATAGAGTACTGAAATAAATATCCAATGAGGTCGCCTAACCGTCTAAGTGAATGCAGTTAAGAACAACTTTCCCACAAGTGAGCTATCTGGCTGAGAACTGGGATTGGCATGACTCTCTCGGAGAACCAGGGGCCTCAAAGGCATGTCGTCTTTTGAACGGCAGAGGCCCGCCAAGTAGTAAAGGGGTCATCACCGCCCGTATCTCCAGCGGAGCTTCCGGGTGACAGAAGGAAAGTGTAAAGGAGCTCAAATGTGATACTTGTTGTTCTCCCCACCCCATGCTCTAAGCATGTCACATCCATGACACGATTTGGTCCATAGCCTATCCTTAGTACCCTAGTCCAATCCTGCAACCAAACAAGGACAAGGATGGGACCACCGTACTACAATAGGCTATGTCCATAGACCTCTAATAACTGCTAAGTCTTCTAGCATGCAAAGTTTCTAACAGCAGTTATTCCTAACGCACGGCCCACACGTACAGGAGGCCAACCCCGCACGCAAGTCCGTGATCTCTATATGAGACTCACACTCGTGTAACAACTGTGTCACGGCCAATGAACCTAATGGTGCTACATGATAATGGGGTAGTCTCATGAACAAGGTCAATGCAATACATAAATAAAAATATATCGCGACGTCACCGTCGCGCGCATTTTATATAACAGTTAAAATATATGTACTAAAGGCAGAAAATAAAGATGCATGCAACATATGGAATATGAATAACAGTACAAAGGCAAGGTATACTTGCCTGGCAAGAAACTACAAAATGTCACGTCCAGATGTCCAGTACACAGGACCAGAAGCTATGGCCACAGAACAAATGTCTCCGGATGCTGAAATAAATATCACCAACGTTTCCGGAATGAGCAAAATAGCTAAAAAGCACATCCCTTTCGTCCAATTTGGACACAGGGGCAAAATAGTAATTTTGGGTAAAAGTGGGGTCCACGTGTGGCCCTAAATGGGACAAACTATAGGTCAAACAACTCTAGATGTCAATACGAACCCAACGGTATGTCCAAATTTGGATTCCGATGAGCCAAACAAAATTTGGTCCAAAAAGTCAACTGTGGGGCCCGCCAATTGGCGATCTGGTCAACCGTCTCAGAAATGCGTGAAAATTGGGTCACAGGACCAGCGCGTTACCACGAGTCCAGTGGCGCCAGTTTCGTCGCATTCTGACATGCGTGCACAAAATACGTGTGAGTTCCACAAAAGTGGCGACACGAGATGTGTCCGCGGATACGGCCTGATTCCGGCGCGCTCACGCGTCCGAATCAGTCCCCACGAATTTTCACGTGTCCCGTTATGCTGTGTGCACCATTTGGTACACTTGGCACACGGCGGAGCGGTCCCGTTTGGCGGGGCGCGCTCCGATCTCCAACTTTTGGAAAACCGGAAAAAGTGGGTGTGCGCAGTTTTGTGACGAATATATTTTTGTCCACAGCAACTAATAGCACAAAGTTATTATACAGAAAATAAACTAGGTCATGTAATCTAC
This sequence comes from Iris macrosiphon, assembly GCA_036927795.1. Lineage (NCBI taxonomy): Eukaryota > Viridiplantae > Streptophyta > Magnoliopsida > Asparagales > Iridaceae > Iris > Iris macrosiphon. The sequence continues at coordinate 66,843 of JAYESA010000467.1, forward strand.
AGGTATCAAAAAGAATCACCGAATTCGGATCTCTGTGGTGGGAGATACGAACTCGGCAATATGGGTGGTCAATCTGGAATTCTGCGATTGCAGAATTCTGTCTGTTCGCGCTGACTTGGGCGCTGTTTTTCACCTAGGGGCACACGTTTTCCGAGGTAGGCTATAAAACAAATATTGGAGAGGGTTGAGGGAAGATCATACCTATGAAAACGGAACAGCGTTTGGTCGAGCGAGTCAACGGGAATTCACGCCGGAGCGAAGGTGCTTCGAGTGGGAACTGCAGTTCGCGATGTCGGCGTCGACGGGATGGTTGGATGGCTTGGGGAGGCTTCCCTGACTGCGGTGACGGCTCTAGATGGGAAGAGGAAGTCTGGAGTTTTAGGTTAGGGTTTTAGAGAGCTTATTATATATATATATATATATTATATATTAGGAGAGAGAGGGGAAGTTGGATCGCGGGTCATGGGTTTTTCTACGCGGGTGAAATGGCTATAGGGCGGCTGAAGAGTCAAAGGGTCTAAGTTGCTGTGTATAAGGGGCGGGCTCACTTAGATGGTAAAGAGGAAGGTTCACTAATGCCTACAGCCGCATGCAAGGGCTGGAGGAAAAGCAAGTGAAAAGCAAACTTCCTAAGTATAGTAAATAGTATGTTATTAATATTATTATTAATATTATTATTCTTATTCTTATTATTAAATTTCTTTTACTTTCTTTTCTTTTCCTTTATAAAATATATATATACATATATATATTTGTATATACATATATATATACTCATAAGAAAAATTTATAGATTAGGGTATTGCACATCGTTAGGCTAGCAACAGCTCAAAGGGTCTCCTACATGGAATAAATTTCGAAAAATTCCTGATGGTCCCACAAGTCCTCTAAGTGCCCGAACACCTAACATAAAAATTATTAAAAATCTATTTCTCCTATTTAGACCTAATTACTACTATTTAATTAATAATTAATAAATAAAAGGGTTTATACGATTTTCTAGGAAGGGGGTTTTACAGGAGTTGTGGGGATTTAAATGGGAGGGGTATGGGGTTTATATAGGGTTTGGGAATGAGTGGCAATTCTGTAAATATAGGGAAGTTTGAGGGTAATTTGGTAATTTAATATTTTTGGGATATTTCCAGCAGATTTTTCTGGAAATTATGGGTGGGTTCCACACACCTATGGTCTAGCCAATAGGATTAGGCCACCTAGCATGCAATTTTGCATAAAAACCCCTAACTTTTCAATATTTGCATAAAAGCATAAAATTTGTATTTTGCGTAATTTCGCAATTTACCAAATTTCAAATACTGATTTCCTGAAATTCTGAATTGTACAGAAATAAGGGAAATAGCTGGGGGAAATGTTTTGAACAGTGTGGGGTGGGTTTGGGCAGATGCAGGGTCTGATTCTGCAGGTGATACGGTCATCGTATTTATTATTTAATAAATACTGCGCACGGTGTTCACTAATTATTTAGAGGCTATTAGGGTCATAATTTTTCTACGGTGTCAATACGATAATTGAAGTATAATTAGAGTAGAATATTATCGTATTTTTGTTTGGCAAAAACAGGTGCCTACTGGTCCTCAAATTTCTAAGGGTACAGAGATGGGTAAAGAGCAGAAATTTAAATAGGAAATAAATACGTACGTTTGTAACGATATTTGTGCGACTAAAACGAAGCACCAAACGAGGTTTCTGGGAGTTACTAAAAATACAGGAAAAGTAGTCTAACAAGTCTAGGGCAGGTATGTGAAATTTGTTTAGGGTTTAACAGCTAGTGTGATGCCCTAATTAATTGTGTAATAAACAGGTATACAAACAATAGAATATATAATAAATAAATTTTTTTTTAAAAGTTGCACTAATTCTAATTAGTCAAAACTAATCCTAAATTACTGAAATCTGGTCGAGGGAGTTTACAATCTACCCTCCTTAGAATATTTTGTCCTCGAAATAAAAACAACCATATAATGAGAATGAAAAATTAATTAAGGACATAAGATGATTAAGGAAAATTGAATTTGAAATATTGGACATACCCTGGTTTGGAAATAGATGGGGATAACGCTGACGAATATCCTCTTCTCGTTCCCAGGTAGATTCACCTGGTGCATGATGTCTCCATGCAACACGAACAAGAGGAATAGTCTGGCCTCGCAACACTTTCTCGCTATGGTCCAGGATCTCTACATGCTCCTCCTGGTATGATAAGCTCGGCCCGATGGTGATCTCTGAGTAGTCTAGCACATGACTCGGGTCTGGAATGTACCTCCTCAGCTGAGATACGTGGAAGACGTCATGTACTCCCTCTAAGGTCTGAGGTAGAGCTAGCCTGTAAGCAACTTCTCCGACGCGATCTAGCACATCGAAGGGTCCAATGTACCTTGGACTTAGCTTCCCTCTTCCTCCAAATCTGATAGTTCCTCTGGTAGGTGAGATCTTCAAGAACACATGCTCCCCTACTTGGAACTCTAGAGGTCTGCGATGAATGTTGGCCCAGTGCTTCTGTCTGTCTTGTGCAGCTCGTAGGTGTCCCTGAATCTTCTTTACTTTCTCCACCGTACGAATAATCAGTTCTGGCCCCAGAATCTGTCTCTCGCCAACGTCGCTCCAGCATACTGGGGAACGGCATTTCCTTCCATACAAAGCTTCAAAGGGAGCCATTTGAATGCTCGCTTGATAGCTATTGTTGTAGGAAAATTCTACCAGGTGTAGATGATCTTCCCATGATCCGCTAAAATCAAGCATGCAGGCTCTCAGCATATCTTCTAAGGTCTGGATGGTGCGCTCTGACTGGCCATCTGTCTGCGGATGATACGAGGTGCTGAACTTGAGGCGGGTACCAAGACTTTCTTGCATACTTCGCCAAAAGTAGGATGTAAACCTCGTATCCCTGTCAGATATTATACTGACTGGTACTCCATGCAGACGCACTATCTCCTTCATGTACATATCCGCCAAGACTTCGGTAGATTGTCCGACTCTGAAAGGTAGGAAATGAGCAGCCTTAGTGAGTCTGTCTACAATCACCCAGACAGCATTACGACCGCTAGGACTTTTTGGAAAGCCCGTAACAAAGTCCATCGTAATGTGTTCCCATTTCCACTCGGGTATTGGGAGGGGTTGAAGTAGACCGGCAGATCTTTGATGCTCAGCCTTGACTTGCTGACACACCAGACATTTAGCCATAAAGCGTGCTATCTCCCGCTTCATTCCATGCCACCAGTAATATTGTCGCAGATCTCTGTACATCTTTGTGCCTCCTGGATGTATAGAGTACGTTGAACTATGAGCTTCTGACATCAGCTCATTACGAAGTTCTCCATTTGGAACATAAAGACGATTGCCACATCTTAGAGTCCCATCTTCGTGTATGCGACATCCTGTCTGGATTCCAGCCTCTGTTCTTTGACGAAGCCTCTGAAATCTTGCATCTGCTGGTAGAGCAGCTTTGATTCTTTCCACCAAGGTTGATTGCAGTTGGTAGTTTGATAACTGGCCATGAATTCCTGGCATAATGACCTCTATTCCCAACTTTTCTAGATCTTTCAGAAGACCTGGTTGGGTGATCATAAAGAATGCCGAGGGTCTTCTGCTTAGAGCATCTGCTACCACATTAGCTTTCCCCGGATGGTATTGCAGATCAATCTCGAAATCTGTCATCACTTCAAGCCATCGTATTTGCCTCAGATTTAAGTCTTTCTGAGTGTAGACATATTTCAAGCTCTTGTGATCGGTAAAAATCTCCACTCGTTCGCCATATAGATAGTGTCTCCATAGCTTCAGGGCGAAGATGACTGCGGCAAGCTCCAGGTCGTGAGTGGGATAATTCTTCTCATGAGTCCTCAGCTGTCTTGAGGCATAAGCTACAACCTTCCCATGTTGCATTAAGACACAACCAAATCCTTTTCCGGATGCATCGCTATAGATGACGAAACCTCCGAATCCAGATGGTATAGTCAAAATGGGGGCTGTAGTCAGACGCTTCTTCAACTCATCAAAAGCTGTCTGGCATTCTTCAGTCCATAAGAACTCCTGCTCCTTGCGGGTAAGGCGAGTAATCGGCTCCGAGATTCTTGCAAAGTTTTCTACGAACCTCCGGTAATATCCGACAAGTCATAGAAAGCTTCTCACCTCTGAGACATTGGTCGGTGTTGGCCATGTCTCCACAGATGAAATCTTTGCTGGGTCCACCGAGATGCCTTCTCCTGTGATTACGTGTCCCAGAAAAGCGACACGATCAAGGAAAAATTCACACTTGTTCATTTTGGCATAAAGGCTCTCCCGTCTCAGCGTCTCTAGTACTAGTCTCAAGTGCTCTTCATGCTCCTCATGGCTCTTTGAATATACCAGAATATCGTCGATGAAGACTACCACGAACTGGTCCAGATATTGGTGGAAGACTCGGTTCATCAGGTTCATGAATACAGCAGGTGCATTAGTCAATCCAAACGGCATCACCAGAAACTCGTAATGACCATAACGAGTTCTGAATGCTGTCTTTAGAATGTCTTCTCTGCGTACCTTGACCTGATGATAACCTGATCTCAAGTCTATCTTCGAGAATACCACGGCTCCTGTTAGTTGATCGAACAGGTCGTCAATTCTCAGCAAGGGATACTTGTTTTTGATTGTCAGAGCGTTGAGAGCCCTGTAATCAATATACATGCGATATGTTCCGTCCTTCTTTGGTACAAACAGCACTGGTGCTCCCCAGGGTGATGCACTAGGACGAACAAATCCCTTGATCTGTAGTTCCTCCAGTTGAAGCTTCAGCTCGTCAAGCTCCTTCTTTGCTAGTCTGTACACATTGGAGGATACTGGTGCAGCTCCGGGAATTAGCTCAATAATGAACTCCACTTCTCTGTCAGGCGGAAGGCCTGGCAATTCTTCTGGAAATACGTCCGCGAACTCTGCTACAACTGATGGAAGTGCTGTCTCCATCGCCATGTAAGCTCTAGGAGTCTGGCCTACTCCTTGCTCAATGGTTCCTCGGACATATTCGAACTCCGGGTGATCTGGGGGTCTAAAGATAACACTACCCTTCCGGCAGTCTAGGATAGCATTATTCTGGCTTAGCCAGTCCATGCCTAAGATAACGTCGAAATTTGGCATTGGGAGTACCAAAAATCGTGCTCTTAGTCCTTTACTACAAATAACTACCGGACAGGTTTCGATAATGTTGGTAACTGGAACAATACCTCCTCCAGTAAGTATTTTCCAACACTTGGGTAGCGGGGAAGTGGATAGCTTGTGCATGGCTACGAAACTACTGGATATGAAAGACAAAGTAACCCCAGAATCGAATAATACAGTTGCAGGTAATGATGCAACTAAAATGGTACCTGTTATAGTTTCCCCTTCAGGCTCTTCTGCAACGGCAGCTAACGCAAAGGCTTGTCCCTGCCTTTGCCCTCCAGGTTGTTGTCTGGCCTTGAACTGGGCCTCCTGAGTAGGCAAGGGTGCTCCTCGCTGATATCCTCCTGATGTGGAGGGTAGCATCTTCTGGGCTTGTGCTCCTGACTTCTGCCCTTGCTGAGGTGCTGCATCTCTGCGTTGTGGGCAGTCTCTGGCCATATGATTTTTAGCTCCACATAGCAGGCATAATCCTAGCTTCTTTCTGCAGTCACTGACCCAATGTCCTTTCTTGCCACAAAAGTGACAAGTCGGGAGCTCCTTCTTTTGGTAAGGCCCCGTCGTCTGCTGCGTCTGATATTGAGGACGACAGATGGATCCTCCTGCTCCTTGCTGGTTCTTGGCCGAGAAGGTTGAATTTGAGCGTCTGGCTCCTCGGCCAATTGCTTCTTGCTCCCTTGCTTCGGTAAGAACCTCGTTGTAGGAGATTCTTGACTGCATTGTTGTGTACCTCTGGAGCTCGTAGTTAAGGCCATGGTGGAATCTTTTAGCCTTCTTCAGCTCGTTCGGGATCAGATCCGCACCGAAACGACTTAGTCTGCTAAACTCCGCGTCGTAAGCATCGACAGTCATGTTTCCCTGCTCCAGGTGCAGGAACTGGGAGTATAGGGCATTCTGGACTGTCGCTGGGAAGTACTTGGCGTTGAAGTGCTCCAAGAATTGTTGCCAAGTTTGGTCTTTGCCGACGCTGCGCTCTATGGATTCCCACCAGTGATGGGTGTTGCCAAGAAGTTGGCCCCTCACAGCGGTCATCCATAGGTCGGGGGTGAGTTACGATCCTTCTAGCAGCATTTCGGTGTTGGAGATCCAGTCGGAGATCTCCTCAGGAGTTTCGCTGCCTTTGAAGTCTCTCGGGCTCATTTGGCGGAAGCCTCGAACTGTGCCCGCTGGTTGGACAGGTGTTGGTGCCGGAGCAGTAGCTCTCTCCAAAGCCATCATCAGAGTCTGTCGCAGGGCTTCAGTCTGCTGCCACTGAGACTGTCTCAGGGCCTCAGTCTGTTGCCACTGGTTCTGCAATATAGTCTGGAGAAACTGCAACATTTGAGGTTGACCCTCCAGTTGTGGCATCAGGATAGGCAAGGCTGGAGGTGGAGGCAAAGGTGTCTCCGCCTGCGGTGTTGGTGTAGTTTCCTGGCCAGAATTCTGGTGATTGGACGGGGTTCCTTGAACACTTGGCGAAGGGTCTGTTGCTTGGTCAGCCCCATTATTCGCAGGTTTCCCGGGTATGTCCATATTTCTGAAGAAAATAGAATAATTAGAAAATACATAGGATATAATAGATGATAATCAAGCAGGATGCAAATAATAAAAAAAAATTTCAAGATGGTGTCAGTGTGGATGAGACCTAATATTCCTATCCTATTGCAGGCTTGCTGGGCATGTCATCATACCACTAGCAATAAAAACTGGACCTGCATGGGCCACCACTAAAACCGACTCACGGGTAGCTCTGCAATCGACCATCTCCGAGGAGCATGGTACGAAGGTATAAATCACATATGGAGGGGGTGTCCCATACGTCTACTAGTTATCTTTTCCATCCCAATGAAACTAAATGTCAAGTCGTACATTTCCTGAGTTATTCTAATCCGTGATGCGGGTCACACGTACTGGTAGCTAATCAAATACGCAGCTCACATCCATATATGTAATGCAACCATGTTGCGTGAGGGTCTAGGAGAATATCAGGATACTCTCACAGTGTTGGTGAGTCTGTAAGACTAAGTTATTTACACTAATTGTCAACGTATCAGTTGACTGTACCAGAGGCAGTCTCAGGTACTCTTGGTATATGAATTTCAGAAGCAAGAAGCATATAACAATATTTGAGAATTTAAACATTAAACTTGGCAATGTATACTTGCCTACTCCCTGATAGTGTTGATAACCTGATCTCACAGTCAGGTTTGAGGTTGCTGGTGACAGGGGGTCACTGGCTGTGCTGAAGTTGGTTTCTGTTAAAATAGACAGGGTTCGTGAATATCATGATTGCAATATAGAGTATATATATAATATAGATATATATATAGTATGTATATATATATAGATATATATATAATATATATAGCAGTATATATAGTATACAAAGAACAGAAAAAATGCAGGTAAATAGTAGCAGGGTATATCCACTGTTATATATATAATAATATAATATAATATTATCAGGGTGTATCCACTGATATATAATAATAATATAATAGTCAGGGTATAAAAATGAAATGACATTGCAGGAAGTAAATGTACATATATATTATCAGGGTATATCCACTGATGTATATAATATAATAGTCAGGGTATATCCACTGATGTATATAATATAATAGTCAGGGTATATCCACTGAGATAATAATATAAGTATTCAGGGTATATCCACTGATAATAATAAATAATAAATTGAAATGACAGTACAGAAAGTAAATACATATATAATATCAGGGTATATCCACTGATGTATATATATATAGGTAAATTGAAAAGACAGTACAGAAATTTAATACGTATATAAATGCTGTACTATTCAGCAATATAATATAAATAGTATCAGGGTCTATATGTGACCACTGTTATATATAATAAATTGAAGACAGTGCGAGAATTGAAAATGTATACATATATATGTAGGCTGTAATATCTAGCACAGTATATTTAATATTATATAATAAATTGAAATGACATTGCAAGAATTTAAAATTATATATATAATATAAGCTGTATTATCCAGCTGGATATTAATATATATATACTTATAGATAATATATATATATATATATATATATATATATATATATATATATATATATATATATATATATATATATATATATATATATATATATATATATATATATATATATATATATAATATAAGTGCAGGAAATAAATGCAGAAAAATAAATAAACTAAAATGCATAGAAGTATATATATCATATAAATATATGTATACACATATATTTATATATTACATATATATATAATTAAAAACAGAAAATACATATATACATATTAGTAATTATAATATTTATATAATATATATAAATAGACATATACATATACATATATATACATATACATATATACATATATATAGTAAGTATATAATAATAGTAGTATATACATTATAATATACTATATAATAACAGTATATACTACATATATATATTATAATATAATATATATTTAGATATACATATAAATACATATTAATATACATATATATATACATATATATATACATATATACACATATACATATACATATAAGAATATATATATAATTATATATATATTAGGGTTTAGAGTTATACCCTCTGACAGGTGGGCCCTAGGGGTCGTCGGCGACGAGTGGACGGCGGCGGAGTCGGCCGGAGGCGGCCGGAGGAGCAGCAACAGCAGCAGTGGCTGCTGGTAGCAGCAGCAGCAGCAGCAGCAGCTTGCGGGGGCTCTGGCCGGCGGAGGAGCGGCGGAGGTGGCCGGGAAGGCGGCGGGTTCGGCAGAGGGGAGGGTGGTGGTCAGGTTGGTGGTGGTGGCGGAGGTCCACGGCGGCGGTGGCTGGAGGCCGTCGGAGGGAGGAGTGGCAGTAGCTAGGGTTAGGGGGTGGTGGCTGCTGCGGGGGCTAGGGCGGCCGGAGGAGACGTCGTGGGGCGGTGAGGGTTGGTGGTCCGGTGGAGGGGAGGGTGGCGAGGCGATTGGTGAGGGTGGTGGCGGTGCACGGTGGCGGAGGGTGGCGCAGGGGGTGGCTCGGGTGTTGGTGGGTGCTGTGGGCAGTGAGGGAGAGGGGAGGTTGGGGGGGTTCTGGCCGGCGGAGCAGGGTGGCGCTGGCGGTGGGGCTTGGCCGGAGGGGAGAGGGGAGGGTGGCGAAGGGTTGGCCGGAGTTGGGCGGCCGACGGTGGTCGGAGTTGTGGGGATTTGAATGGGAGGGGTATGGGGTTTATATAGGGTTTGGGAATGAGTGGCAATTCTGTAAATATAGGGAAGTTTGAGGGTAATTTGGTAATTTGATATTTCTGGGATATTTCCAGCATATTTTTCTGGAAATTATGGGTGGGTTCCACACACCTATGGTCTAGCCAATAGGATTAGGCCACCTAGCATGCAATTTTGCATAAAAACCCCTAACTTTTCAATATTTGCATAAAAGCATAAAATTTGTATTTTGCGTAATTTCGCAATTTACCAAATTTCAAATACTGATTTCCCAAAATTCTGAATTGTACAGAAATGAGGGAAATAGCTGGGGAAAATGTTTTGAACAGTGTGGGGTGGGTTTGGGCAGATGCAGGGTCTGATTCTGCAGGTGATACGGTCATCGTATTTATTATTTAATAAATACTGCGCACGGTGTTCACTAATTATTTAGAGGCTATTAGGGTCATAATTTTTCTACGGTGTCAATACGATAATTGAAGTATAATTAGAGTAGAATATTATCGTATTTTTGTTTGGCAAAAACAGGTGCCTACTGGTCCTCAAATTTCTAAGGGTACAGAGATGGGTAAAGAGCAGAAATTTAAATAGGAAATAAATACGTACGTTTGTAACGATATTTGTGCGACTAAAACGAAGCACCAAATGAGGTTTCCGGGAGTTGCTAAAAATACAGGAAAAGTAGTCTAACAAGTCTAGGGCAGGTATGTGAAATTTGTTTAGGGTTTAACAGCTAGTGTGATGCCCTAATTAATTGTGTAATAAACAGGTATACAAACAATAGAATATATAATAAATAAATTTTTTTTTAAAAGTTGCACTAATTCTAATTAGTCAAAACTAATCCTAAATTACTGAAATCTGGTCGAGGGAGTTTACAGCCATTCGAGGCTCTATATAGACGAATGTGTCGTACACCATTATCTTGGGATAACGTCGGAGAGAGAGCCTTGTTAGGACCAGAAATGGTCGTGGATGCAGCAAAAAAAGTGAAACTCATCAGAGACAGACTGCGAGTGGCGCAGGACAGACAGCGGCATTGGGCCGACAGCCACCGTAGACCCCTTGAGTTTCAGGTATAGGTTTATTATTTTTCTGGCTTGTGATTGTTTTGTTTTAGACTGTGTGTTGAGACTATTTGTTCTAGGTTGGCGATCTAGTGTTCCTACGGATTTCTCCAACACGGGGCACGATTCGTTTTGGTGGAGGCGGGAAGCTTAGTCCACGCTACATCGGACCTTTCGGTATTCTTGCGAGGGTCGGTGCAGTGGCGTATAGACTAGACTTGCCACCTACACTAGAGGGAGTGCATGACGTGTTCCACGTGTCGCAGCTGAGATGGTACGTGGCAGACCCTAGTCACGTACTAGATCACTCGGAGATCGAGGTTGGTCCGACTCTCAGCTACCCTGAGCAGCCCATAGAGATCTTGGATCGCAGAGAGAAGGTGTTACGGAACCAGACTATTCCTTTGGTTCATGTTGCATGGAGACATCACTCTCCAGGCAAGTCGACCTGGGAGAGAGAGGACGAAATACGCGAGCAATACCCGTATCTCTTCGAGACTTGAGGTAATTCCTTGCCAGATCTTGTTCTTGTTCTAGTTCAATTCAATTTCGAGGACGAATTTTTTTTAGGAGGGTAGACTTGTCACTACCACATTTCTAGATTAGGGCATTATTATAAATTGTCATATTTAATTTATTGTGTAAATAAATATGTATGATAAGTTTATTAAATAAAATTATTGGGTGTTCTTTCATGCATAGGTTAATGGGCTTGACCTAAAGACCCATTAGATTTGACCTTGTGACCAAACCCTAATTATTGTTTTAGCTTTTAATTAAACCCTAAATGAATGACTAAAATCCCTTATTAATTTAAGTTCTTCATGACAAATCATGAAGGGCAATTTAGACACTTGGCATTAGAAACCCTAACCCTAACCCTAGTCCTATATAATGAGAGGGAGCCTCCCTCAAGCTTCTTCATTCATGAAGAAAAACCCTAAACCTAGCCTCCACTTAGAAAACCATTCTCTTCCTCAAATTTCAGGAATTTATAGCCCTAGAAACCCATTTCCTTCTCCATCAAGAGAGATCTAGGAGCTTGGACCAAGGAGGCTTGAAGTAAGAGGAGCTATATTGGGAAACCATCTCCCAATAGGTGAGGATCCGAATTAAAACCCCATTTAATTCTGTTTTTAATTGTTGTTGGCCATTAGGAGTCCACCATTTGAATTAGGAATGGCTCCTTCGGTTTTTCCATGGAGTCCTAGTTGATTCTAGGGTTTTGGTATTTCAAATGATGGTTTCCCCCCCAGCCACACGGATACAATGAACCACAGTCTCAGTGTCATTGATACACTCACACCCACATACACAAACACTGATGCACTTGCTGTGCTGAATACAATACAACACCACATCACACACAGTGAACCTGACTGTGCACAGTGCTCAGGCACTGCCTCAGGGACCCGACTATACAGTGAACTTCCCCACAGTGAATTCGACTGTACAGTTCTCTTCCAAAATCACACAACACACACACACACACACATATATATATATATATATATATATATATATATATATATATATATATATATATATATATATATATATATATATGCCATACATCAATTTAGGTAATAAAGAGTAGATTAGATAGGTATTCATCCTTCTTGGCATAACAACAAACACATAGTGTGTGGAAATCGGATCCCACACAAAACTCATAAATCCCCAAACGTAAAACCCTAAAATCATAATCAAAATCGTATGTAATTGATGCAACCATGCAAGAATGCATATTCCTATAACTAGATGTGTATCAGTGAGCTCCAGTTCACTGTGAGTGTGTGGTAGTTTTCAGTGAGTGTAGAATGTTAAGGGTTTGAAGTTGCATTGTGAATTGGGGGATAAGAGGGCCAGATTCAGCACAGTGAGTTGATCACTGTATCAGTGTGTTCTACTGAGTTCAGTTTTATTGAGTGAGTCCTATGTGTGCAGTCGGGTTTTACATGTGTGTGCTAGGGTTCTATGTATCAGTAGGTATTAGGGGGTGAGTTCCTGATACTGTGTATCAGTGTACCAGTATTTAGGGAAATATTGGTTTGAGTTTAGGTGTATCACAGTACCAGTGTCAGTGAGCAGAGAACTGTATGTGTAGATCTGAACAGTTTCAGACTGTGAACTGTGAAGGGGTCATTAGGTCAGTACCTTGGATCGATGAATTGTTAAGTGTAGGTGTATTCCTTGAACTGTGCCTCAGTGAGGGAGAGGTGTAGGGTGAAACTGTGAATGGTTCAGTCGAGTATCAGTTGTTGAGTTCATAGTGTATCAGGATATCTCAGTATTTTGGGGGAAAACTGTGCAGTAAGTATCTGTACACAGTATCAGTTCAAAACTGAACTGTGGCTACAACTGCATTGTGTATTAGCAGTAGTGTATCAGGATATCCATGTGATTGTGTAGGAATTTAGTGCCAAGTGAATTGGGAAGTGACGAGTTGTTAAAGTAAGATCATATGAGAGTGTACCTGTGTTAAATTATAGGAGTTTCAGTTCAGTCCCCTGCTGTGCAGTGGTAACTGCATAGAAAGAGTATCGGGTTCACTGTGGGGGAAACTGTGTGTATCAGTGAACAAGTCATACTACCTGGGTGATCCTGTCAGTAGCCATAAGCTTGTCTTAGAGGTTTTGGCCATTGCCTGTGTAAGTTTGAACAACTTCAAACTACCTGGGTGATCCTGCTAGTAGCCATAAGCTTGTCTCAGAGGTTTTGGCCATTGCCTGTGTAAGTATGAACAAGTTCATGCTACCTGGTAGATCCTGCCAACAGCTATATGCTAGTCCTAGCTATAGCCTGTTGTGTGAGACTGGACAATTTCAAACTGTGAAAACTATGTCAGTTCACTGTGCCAGTTCTTGAGGGACAGGGAGTCATACATGTAGGGTGTCATGTTGTGGTTGTGCATGGAGGTATAGGTCTGTTGGAAGCCTGGTAAGGGGGCAGTTCATTTCCAGGTTGGGGCAGCAACATACACAGTTGGACACTGTGGCATTAAGGTCCAAGTGAGGTCTGCATTTAGGGGATTGGTATTGTGGTAGGATGCAAGGCTTCAAAGCTTGTGGAGTGTAGGGTTTTGGGATGACTGATGCTAATGTCAGTTAAGGGGGAACCACACACAGGTAAGTGCAAGTATAGTGTAGGTAATGGTATATCAGGTATTGGTGATGAATGCTGGTATGGGTAGATTGGTATGGTAAGGTTAGTTATGGGTAAGGTTGGCATGGAGTGGAGAAAAGTCTTAGAGTACCAGTATGAGTTGAGGTTAGAATTTGAGTACTAGTTAAGTAAGAGTTACATAGTTAAGTAATACCTTAGAATCTATATAGGAGTTATATTTATACTAATAGCCTAGTATGTAAATATTGTTTAGTATTAACATGGAAAGCCTAGAGTAACAAGGTATAGACATAGTATGGTCCTAGTTAACCTAATATGGACTTAGACATGACATAGAGGTCTCATATTTAATTAGTTAAACATGCTTATTCCTTTATTTTAGTATTTTAACATTGATATTCCATAATTAGGTCATTGTGATATCGCGTTGGACATTGATCCTCGCATCTTCCCCAGGACCACAGACGAGTACATTCTCTGACAGTTTTCATTTTTGTTGATTAATTCTATAATTCTAGTTGTATAATATACTTGATTTTGACACTGTGGATACACGGGTTAGCATCCTAGATACCTGTCATGAGGAGTCGTGATTGGAATCCATCGTGCTAGCTGGAGATGGGGAAATATTAGCAGATTATGTGATCATACCCCACCTTACATGCATCATAGCTCACCCCACACATCACGTCGGGTGTAGCCTGACCATTTACATGCCTCATAGCCTATTATATATGATTAGCCTGACTATTTCTCGCATCATAGCTAACCAGATGGTTAGCCTGACCTCACATGTATCATAGCCAATCATATATAATAAGCCTGATCTCGTCCCAAGCCGATCACATAATAAACTAATATTTCAAACACATAGCCAGATATTTATTCTTTATTTCAGTTCACTTGTTCTAGCATTTACTTATATTTCTATTCATTGCTAGATGTTCTATTGCTTATTACATATTCTCTAGTATTCCATATTTCTAGTATTTCTATCATCTTGTATTTCCTTACACTATTTTTATAGTTTTGTCAACATAAATGAAACTGCTGTTTAGTGTTTGTGCTTCGCTCCAATCCTGACTGGATAACATTTTTCAGAGGACTTAGAGGACTTCTGTCCTACCCACTATGGCCCGGGAGCAGAGGGAGATTTTGTACCAGAAATTCTAGAGAAATTTCCCATCTTAGAGGAGATACCACCTACAAGCATTTAGACTGTCTTATTTATGTATCATTATTCTAGAACTGAGATTGGGTTGTATTTATTGTTGAGACTTTTGGTGGACATCTAGACTCCAGACTTGTGATGTATTTATATTTGTGCCTGACTTATGTCAGTACTCTCTATCCTTATATCTCATTGTGCCATTTACTTTCCAATAGCCTTGTGATTGAGTATATTATAAATTGTTGATTCATGTATTATCATTGTCCTCCCTATGGAGTTGAGACCATTGACAGGATGAGTTATGTTTGTTAGTCTTGAGACCTAGACAGCGTTCTACCGCCGATGCTGCGGCATAGGCTGGACGTACCCACGGCTCATGCCCAATTTCCGGGTGCGGGTCGTGACAACTCCGGAAGAAATGATATAAGTACCTGGTACCAATTCCTGCAAGACAAAGCAACACACATCAGCAACTCCAAGCAGGCTCCACAATGGTCTATGCTGCAAAACTGGCAAGGGACCAGGTCCTCAGAGGGACGTAACAAGGTACAAGAAACATCATGCCAAAATAAATACAGTATATAAAATGTAATAATAGGGCAAACTATGTAACCAACTATGTGATATGAAAATGAGTGCATCACTAGAACTCAGGCTGAGACTACTACAAGCTCTGTGTCGGGGAGCCGGTAGCAGTTATACTATATAGTAGGCCTAGCATTGTAGTGGCTACGACACCGTAATAAATATATATATAAAATTAGCCCGTAGCCTGTGTATCTCTCCCCCACCCAATGTAATCACACGTCTAATGTCCACGACGTCTTATGTCCATAACACGCAAGATCACGACCTCTAGCTAGTACATCGAGTCATAATAATATCTATGTATATGCAAGATCTATGTCACGAATCCTGTAAGCCTATACAGAATTACCATGAATAACTCAAAAAAATTCTGTCTCATAAATAGTGTCAAGTGTCCTATGGTATGACGTACTTGATAAAGCAAGCACGCAAATATAGGATCATAATATCAACTCTCTAGGTGACGTTACACGACTCCGCGTACAGCGTCGACACCCGAATCTTGTTGGGACGCTAAGCAACATCTCACGGTCCTAGGTTGAATAGGTACATCACAAAAGTATATATATATATAGAAATAACTCAAGAAAATAATATAACAGGATCTACTGCAAGTTGGCAAGGTACACTTGCCTAGGGTTTGAATTCCTTCAGTTGCTCCGGTGTAGGTGGAATCTCCAGGAACGCCTCTGGATGCTGAAACAAACATTACCATCACTCTCAGAAGACATAAACTAGCTAGAATTGGCTACCCATAAGTCCAATTTGAACACAGGAACAAAAATGACAGTTTTTGGTTAAAGCGAGGTACACATGTGGCCCATTTCGCACCAAAAAATATGCCAGAGACAAAGTTCTCCAAATTCGTCAAACTTAGTGTCTATAAGTCCAGAATATTGATACGAACCCAATGGAATGTCCAGAACTGGATTTTGATGAGCCGGTCACAAAATCGCCCGTCAAGTGGAGCCGTGGGGCGTACGATACGGGGTTTCGTCAACGTTCTCAGAATCGAACCAAACTTGGGTCACAGGACCAACGTAATGCTACGAATCCAATGGCGTAAGTTTTGTTGCGAAATGATAAGCACACACAAAGTTACAACGAGTTTCAAAACATGCCCGATACGGGATATTTTCGACGGATACGTGTTGATTCCAGTGTGCATGCATATCCAAATTAACTTCCGCGAAATCCCACACGTCCGCATTAACGATACGCATCTTTCGGTACAATTTATACACGACAAAGTTGCCTCGTTTAGCGAGACGCACCAAGTTTCAGGAAATATTCGGGATTTAAAACCAAGATTTTGGTCGATTTCACCCGCGAATAAAATATAGCACACAACAAACTAAAATAAACTAATTACAGGGTCTTAATCTCGGTTATGTTGTCTAATTAATTATTTCAAACAGAAATTACAATTAACAAACAGGTTGGGAGTAAATCGACCATGAACTTGTGAGTTTGGGACGATTTCTGAATTTCAGAAATTGGTATTGTTTTTCCTGTTTTTGCGTCGCGGTTTACGACCGACACATGATGCGATACCCCAAACTATTTGTACAGGGTTAAAGAGGGTCACGAGGTCTACGCGTACGATTCAACAGAATGAAAATTGGATCTACGTACATGGAGTTACGCGAGCGGAAAGGGGTATACCTCGCTGTTGTTCGTGACAGGGCGGCGCTGCGGGGCACGACGGTGGCGGCGGCGGTTGCTGTGGCTGCGGCGGCTTCTGGGCTGCTCGGGGTGGTCGTGGTGGGTCGTGGAGCTGGTCGCCACAGGTCGGGCTCGTGGCGGAGGGTCTCCGGGGAGCTAGGGGTCGCCGGAGGGGAGCTCGACGTCGGGGTGAAGTGGCGGTGGAGGTGGAGCGGTGACCGGAGCAGCGGGGGGGGGGTTTGGTTGTGATGGATGGCGGTGGCGGTGGGGCTTTATAGAGGGAAGGGGAGGCCGGAGCGAGGTTTCAGGGGGGTTGTGGGGCATCGTGGGCTGCGGAGCGGGGTCGTATAGCGGAGTCGGCGGGGAAGTCGGGTGTCATGGCCGGCGGAGCGGGGGAGATCGAGGATCTTGGGGGAGAGGGGTTTGGGTTAATTGGCGGCGGGCTAGCGGGTAAGCGGGTCAGGTCCAGACCTGACCCATTAGGTTAGGGTTTGGGTCGGTTGGGTTTAGTCCGGTTCGGTTCGGTTCGGTTCGGTTTGGGTTGGTGTCGGTTCAGTTCGGTTTAATCCGGTTTAATTAAAATAAGGGTTTTTAGCTATTTAAAAAAATAGTTTTTGAGCCCAATAAATTCTAAAAAATTTACAGAACATCCAATAATTAATTATACACCAAAAAATATAATTTTGCAATATTTTAATACTTAATTTAATATATAAAAATATTAATCCCTGAAAGACATTTATAATAATTAATTAAAAATCACAGAAAAATTCAAATTTTTTTAAAAAAATTTAGAAAAATCTGGGTGTTTACAGCACATGAGATGTATGAATCCATTCCTATTTGTCCACATGTGCATGGATCATTTAGGAAAATGAGCAATATGGCTCATATCCCGTTAACCCTATATATATATATATATATATATATATATATATATATATATATATATATATATATATATATATATATGGTAATGTTATAGAACCATCCGGGTGGTTTCATATTATGGAACCACCTTATGTTACATGGGTTGGATTGGGATTAACTGGGTGAGATTAAAAGGTGTGGACTCCACCACCTTTTAATCTCAACCATCAAATCCAAATCCAAATCCAAATCCAACCCATATAACATAGGATAATTCCATAATATGAAACCACCCGGATAGTTTTAGATCATTTCTGATATATATATATATATATATATATATATATATATATATATATATATATATATATATATATATATATATATATATATATGAGGAGGGATCAAGATTCTCCTATTTTTTTATCCCCCTACTCACACCGTTGGATGGTGCTTTAAATCATCTAATCTTAACTGTTGATCAACGGTTAATATTAGATGACTAAAAGCACATCCAACGGGTGTGAGTAGAGAAGATGGTTGGGGATACAAAAAGTGTGGTGTGTGTGTGTGTGTGTATATATATATATATATATATATATATATATATATATATATATATATATATATATATATATATATATATATATATATATATGTTTGAAAATGGTAATTTTATTCAAACTTCATAACTCCAACCTATTACAAATATTATAACATGTACTGTACATCCGACTATATGTTATGCGAAATTCCCCATGGTGATAAGCTTTGGCCTTCAAATATGCACATATTTTGAGCTCGCCATATAAGCCAGACACTCGCACCTAATCTGATACAGTTGGTTCGAAACCATGTCCCTCCATTATTCCGGCTAGAACTGATAGCTTCTAACTGCTTTTGAAATCCCTTCATACTTGTATTTCCTAACTTCAGCAATGAACATTGTGAAGACCAGACATACCTTGACGTATCACAATAAAAAATAGGTGATTGAATATTTCTGGCTCTCTCCGACAAAGGACGCATGCGTACATCTGATTGCGAATCCCCAACCGAACCAATCTTTCCATAGTGAGCATCCTGTAGTGCCCCGCTCCGCGTTGGCACTATGTACAAGAGATATCGGTTTGCTGACTCAAAAAGAAAACCTTCTTGAAGAGCTCCTTGTTGAACCAGAAGATGACTGATCTAGGTGAGTGGGAAGAACTTCGTTCTCTGATTCTTGCACGCCTTAATAATGAATCTAAGTTTTTGAAATGCTTGTTTGCTTAATAAGATAACGATCGCATGAGAATGATAGAACGAGAACCTGCTTGCTTAACTAGAGAACTTGTATGCTTGTCTAAAAAGATAGAACCATTGCTATGCTAAGTTAAAGAATTGAATATTGCATGCTTAGTTACACGGACACCGCTATCGAACGAACCGCTGCCATGCTAATAAACAGAGTAAAAGAATGTTCATATATTTTTATCGTATGCTAAACAAGAGTAGAACTACATGCTTAGCTAAAAGAGATAGAAGAATTGTGTCACGTTTTGCTTGTCATTGATGCTTGAAAGATAGAACTGTTTGAATAACTTGTATAGTATGCTATTGAACTTATCGATTGAATGAATGAAAGAAGATTGAACCTATCGAATGATTGAACCTATCATATTGATTGAACGTATCGAACCTATCGAATGGATTGAATAAAAGAGAATTGAGAGCTCTGGCTCTATCGCTTGATATCATGTTTGCTTGTTTATGGACATGTGCATCATATAGTCTTTCATATGATAGAATTGTATTCATGCATTGGTTTGACAACTTGTGCACAAGATATCGGGTCTCTCGAACGGTTCCTGGGGCACTGGGAACCGTTCATCCTGGGAGAGACTAATCGAACACCCTGAGGCTTAAAATCCTCGCGATTAGGGGGTATGGATTTTAGTGTAGTGCTGAACCATGAGTCTCGGCTGCTATTTTGAGTGTATTTTAGTGGATAACAACCATATATCTCAGCAGCTATTAGTCATTTCGTCATTAGTGAGAAGGGCTTGCACGTCCCAATTGCTAATCCCGAGGATCCACACTCGGGGGCCATCATATAGTTAGGGCGCATGCTAGGCTAGCCTTCTTGCATACCTAACAGTTTGATGCAGAGACGGACAGGGAAAGAGAACCTAGTTTATATATGCATATGTTGCTAACTTGTATGTCTGCTGCAGGGATAATCATTCGACAAGGGGTAAGAATTACTTTATAAGTGATATATTATTTTACATATTGTCTTGCATCGTACTTAAACTTGCATGTCTGCTTGAATATTATGATCATCTTGAATAATATAAGAAGATAGTCCACTAGATGTATGCTAGAGTCTTTAAATAAATGTATATGACTCACGAGACACTCTGCGCACCAGAGATAGTAATTAAACTTGCTTATCGTATATGAACTGCTTGCCTTGCCTGCTTGCTTGTATATCGAACATGAACTCTGATTTCAAAGTTGTTTCCAAAAGAAATAATATGACTCTGTTCTTGTACTGCATGTAACGAACCGAGGTAAAACTAGAAAGATCACTAGTAATATAATATTTTATAACATAATTACTTAGTGTTGGTTTTAGTGAATGCTGCTTCTGTTCGTTGATTTTATACTCACCAGTACTTTCTTCAAAGTGCTGACACACCAACAGTTTTGCTTGTTCGCAGGTGCTGGATCGTCCGAGGAAGCGATAGCCGTGCCTCATCCCCAGGACCCAAAAATCTGGTTTTGATGCCTTGAGTCGTATCGATGTTTTGAGCTGCTTTTGTATAGAGGGACATAATGTATGGAACGATGCCATTATATTCATAGAACCTCGTGCCTTGATCTTTGTCCTGTATACTCAGATGGATTATTATTTGTAACACTGTCCCTCCGCTGTGTACTCGATCGATTCGATGATAGCCACAACTTTAATGATGTTGCCTTGTGCGAGCGCAACCCCAGGCTCGTACAACATTATGCCTCAATGGAAATTCGTACCCAGCGGGGACGGCCGATTCCTGTGGGAGATCGGAGCATGACAGAATAGTATTAGAGCCAATCGATCTTCTGGCCTTACACACATTTTACTGCAAGTTTCTTGATGACGATTCCTTACCATTGATATCGTTGCTGCGTAGAGCGTTCCATACAATAAGTCCATAGATATTCTTAAAGATGTGTACAAAAGTTTTCTGGATTTGATTTATTGCTTGAGAGTTATGGCTTCTGATTTCTATTTGCTTGAGTGATTGTTATTGGTTGCTATAGTTTTCGATTGAGGATTGTGAGGGATGAGGACTATCGCTGCTCTGGATATCGAATGTTCCTCCTTGAAGTTTCGAGGACGAAATATTTTCTTGGTGGGTAAGTATGTAGTACCCCGCTCCGCGTTGGCACTATGTACAAGAGATATCGATTTACTAACTCAAAAAGGAAACCTTCTTGGAGAGCTCCTTGTTGAACCAGAAGATGACTGATCTAGGTGAGTGGGCAGAACTTCGTTCTCTGATTTTTGCACGCCTTAATAATGAATCTGAGTTTTTGAAATACTTGTTTGCTTAATAAGTTAACGATCGCATGAGAATGAAAGAACGAGAACCTGGTTGCTTAACTAGAGAACTTGTATGCTTGTCTAAAGAGATATAACCATTGCTATGCTAAGTTAAAGAATTGAATATTGTATGCTTAGTTACACGAACACCGCTATCGAACGAACCGCTGCCATGCTAATAAACAAGAGTAAAAGAATGTTCATATATTTTCATCGTATGCTAAACAAGAGTAGAACTGCATGCTTAGCTAAAAGAGATAGAAGAATTGTGCCACGTTTTGCTTGTCATTGATGCTTGAAAGATAGAACTGTTTGAATAACTTGTATAGTGTGCTATTGAACTTATCGTTTGAATGAAATAAAAAAGATTGAACCTATCGAATGATTGAACCTATCGTATTGATTGAACGTATCGAACTTATCGAATGGATTGAATAAAAGAGAATTGAGAGCTCTGGCTCTATCGCTTGATATCATGTTTGCTTGTTTATGGACATGTGCATCATATAGTCTTTCATCTGATAGAATTGTATTCATGCATTGGTCTGACAACTTGTGCACAAGGTATTGGGTCTCTCGAACGGTTCCTAGGGCATTGGGAACTGTTCGTCCTGGGAGAGACTAATCGAACACCCTGAGGTTGAAAAAAAAATCTATTCGGGTTGTCGATCAACGAGTGGATCCTATTCGGGTTACATCGTCATGTCATGCGTCTCTACTAGTCTTTGGGAATATGCATGTTAGCACGATCACTTGAATTTTTTTTCTTTCAAAGAATACGTATTAGTTGCATAAATCATTAATCAATTTAGAAATCCATTGAGTATGTACTCACATGCGATATTCGATGCATGCTAATCGAAAAAGATTCAGAAAATCTTACCGAGCAAAAAATTCATGAATATATATAAAATACAATATCGATGATCGAGAGCTCACTTTACGAGGATTACGGTACACCATCGATATACAAGAGTTCATGTATTACGAGAAAACTCATTCCCTTGATCAAGATATCGGAGTCATATATTACGGAAAAAAAATATACTAAGCACAAGAGGTATATAGAATACATACACGTATCCTAAAAAAATATCGATAATGGAAAGGGGTGTTATACTTATCCCAAGACCCGAGAGCTATCCAATTCCAATTGAATTATGCTTTTTTTTTTTTTTTTTTCTTTCTTTCTTTACTTTTTCAGTCGGCAAAATCATTTAGCATTTGACGGATTTTTGATAGAAGAAACATATTTTCTTTTGGAAGGTATATCCCTACTACTTATCCACCCCCACCGCTTTCCTCTTCTTCGGTTACATTACACCCTTCTGCAAAATTTCTTACACGTAAACACAAACTTCCAAACCTTAAAACAAACAAATCCAGTAATTAGCACCCAAAATCACACCCAGAGAGCACAGCTCACCAGTATAAAGTAACGGCGTCCCTCTCCGTTCCTCTTCACAAGACAATTCTCTAGTTAGTGAAAGAAAAAAAAAATAGAGATCTCCCCAAATTGATCGAGAAGGGCTCAACGAAACCCTAGCCATGTCCGCCGCGAACCGATCCCTCGACTCGTCCCCGCTCCTGCCCGGCGCCGCCGCCGGCCGCCGGGCCCCGCGCTTGCCTACGCTCTCCGCCGCCGCGCGCTTCCTGCGCCGAGCCGGGAGCCGCCGGATCATGCGCGAGCCGTCCCTCATCGTGCGCGACTCCGCCGCGGAGCAGCTGGAGGAGCGCCAGAGCGACTGG